>JBAJNP010001946.1:0-53479 GCA_036877545.1 Yasuhikotakia modesta | reverse complement strand
TAGTTAAATATAAAAATGACTCCTCTGTAACTAATTTTTAAAATATTAATATAATTGGGGAAACATGAGGGATTCCAGTCAGATATAAACAAATGCCTATATAGTGTATGTTTATGTACACGCACACACACACACACACACACCACTACACATATTACTGCATACACTCACTATATATATATTATATACCTCATTACACACATTACTATATGTAATCACGGTAAATATATTATATAACTCACTATATAGCATAGCTTGATTATACACTCTGTATAACTCTATCTGTCTTTGCTCCAGCCCACTGAAAAGAAAATTCAATTACAGCCACAGAAATGAATAAACCTTTCTGTTAGTAGAGAAAAAACATTGTCAAACTGTCTATTTCTATCTTTTGTCTTTCTTTGCTAGGCATCTTCTTTTGACCGCGGCCAGTTACGTTGCTTGTAAATAGTTTTTATACATGTTCAAATAAATGCTCCTCATAATGTGCAGTGATCTGTATTCGTCACGCTGGCTGAGGTTCTATGTTCTGAGGCTGTAAGTGAAATTAAAGCTATAACTGATATCGGTCCCATCAACATAATGTGTTCATCACAGCGCCACCTAAAATATTAATTTTCTAATTATGGATAAATGATCAGACAAGCTCAGGCAGCGGCACCGCGGCGGACACCCGCCCCCCACAATTTTCTCCCCCTCGCTTGCTCTCTCGTTCTCTCCTGTCTGTTTTCTGAATTTATATGAGCATTTGGTTTTGTGCTCTCCTTCATATTTTCCCTGCTATTTCTTTTCGTTTTTTTGGTCTTTTATTCATATTATTATTTGGTCTGTTTTTGATTGGAACAACAAAAGCAGAAGAACAGAAATAAACGACAGAAGAGAACCATCATACAATCACAATTATTTACAAACACATTGGCCTACTTCAGCAGTTACCTTAGCATACATGTTTATTTATTGCATGCATACATCTAAACTGAGTGTTACCTATGCTAAATGTTATCTTTCAACAAAAATGAACCTTTCACAAATGACACCATACGTTCACTGGCATCTAGCAAACCTTAGAAAACTTAGATACTAGATTTGCACTACAAGGAAATTAAATACTCTGAGAATGTAAATTTCCATTTTTACGTGTCGATACTTTGTGCTAATTGTTTCCCTGCACCTTGATCTCATAATTTGGACCTTGTTAATGATAGCCGGTAACAGAAGGGCAGGCTGACGTTTTAACCGTCGCTCAGTAACTCATTATCTCTCAGAAAGTCACCTCCATAACCACCGGTGTGGCTGGAGGGACCATGTTACCCCGTCACCCTCCGCATTAGTCAAGCTGTCTGTTCAGCTCCAGGGCTCATTCAGGTGCACACAGCCCGGCTCATTTTCGAGCTTGGTAGGGACCCAGCCGTAATTTTTAACTTAAGGAACAAAGTTTGAGATGCTGTCACCCCATCCATTTAATCTAGTAACTGATGTTGAATGACATTTTAAGACTATAAAATAAAACTGTGGAGAAATGTTTAATGTCTTCAGTACCAGCATTTTAAACTGAGGAAGCAAGTTCTGTGCTTTTAAGTTTTTTGGATAAATCCCAGACAACAAATCCATGTTTATTTAGATCTGATAAACACCATGTAACTGTTCTAAAATATTGAACAGGTTTTTACCTACAGAAGACGTGATACATAAATCTAGCTAAAACAATCCTAAAAGTGACATAACAGAAGATTTGCAGGTGTGAAAACACAGAATATGATGATAAATATGAAATCAATATAGTGACTTATTATGGCCAAAGCATAAATGTGAAGTCGATTAAAGAGCGCATGAGATGCTGTGTCCATATGTTTCCATAACCTTGGGATGGACTAACATCCACAAAGGCTGAGAGTCAAGCCTGGCTGAACCTGACTGAAAATTGCTTTACATGCGATTCCCCATTCAGCTGCCAAACCACTTTATTTATGGTTCGGCAGGCCCTGGTACACCTGCTTAGAGCTAGTGGAGATTACTTCTGGAACAAGAGAGAGACAGACAATCTCAGGGGGCCATTAACTTGACAGGCCTCTCTCTCTCTCTCTCTCTCTCTCTCTGAGAGGTTTTGCTCAGCCTTAGACTGCCTCACCTGTCCTTTCAATATAACAGCTTTCTCTCTTTCTCACTATCTTTCGCTGCTCCTCCTGTCATCAGCCCCTCATGAAAAGAGAGAAATTTGTCCTCAGAATTTACTCATCTGGATAAGTGCCTAAACATTAGTAGTTGTACTGGGTATGTCAGTTTAGTCATAAAAACACCATACTGACAATATCAATATTATATAACCATATACAATTATTATATAGCCATGAACATACATATATAGATATGCACTCAAACAGCAGTCAAATCATTCAGCTCTGTGCCCTATGGAGAGCAAACTTCACACACACACACACACACACACACACACACATAAAAATAAATGAGAATAAATTCAAAAAGAGAAACTAATAAAAAGTTGGTTAAAAGTGGATGCTGTGGGAGGGAGAAACGGGTAATTGGTTGCCTAGTAACAGCTCCTTTTGAGTTTATCAGCCTCCTCCCTCCCTAGCAACCAGCGCCATGACAACGCAGCCACGTGCATGTATGGGCATTTATCACAGGGCGTGTGTGTAATGAACACTCAGCAGCTGACCTCAGGGGCAAAGCTGTTAGCAGGGATGGCCAGGGGGTCATGGCATCATTGCCCCACCCACTTAGGGGGCAGTTATGACAGAAGCATTATGGGGTGTACAGTTGGCCCCATATATCCCCAGGCCCTATAGCCAACACTGCAATGTTTGTACTCCAGCCTTCTAAGAACAATGCAGTGACTTTGCTTATACACTTAACTACACTTACAAGCACAGGCATGAAGACTAAAAAAAAAAGTGCAAAGCTGAAACGAGTTATTTTTAACTTTTTTTATGAGGAATTTTAGGGTAACCTGTTTGTAAAAATAAATTGCTTTATCTTGCAATTCTGCTTTCCCTCATTACTAGTAAATTAAACTTAAACTAGCTTTTATTACTAGAAAACTAAATAAAAACTAGTAAACTAAAATTATACACTTCAGCTATAAATATACATCTTAACTGTTAATTACAGACTGACGTACAGCTAAACCAATACTTAACATTATTAAATGAGACTAAATCTAGTCTTTTCTCTCTTCCTTTCTGCAGAACACAGAAAGAAAAAAAGACAATTAATACACAGACAGATGGAGCAAAAAAGGTTGAAATAGCCATTTTCTGACCAGGCGGGTCTCCAGAAAGTCATGAAATCAAAATTTGAACTTTAAAATTGATAAGGATTGATTTTACTGGCAGCCAGATTAACATACAGCCCTTTAGAGACCTAAAGTGCTAAATATGCCAGCCATATAAAACGATGAAGAATAAATTATACCAGGGCTAGACAATAAGGTTTTTACTGTTTTAGGATATGGAAAATCCTTGGCGCTTCATCGGACAGGATTAGACATCATTAGAGCTGAGAGAATCTGAAAAAGACAAATGCAAAAATAAATTTGTTTGGACGGATGGATTGAATGAAATTCTAAACAGCATTTAACAATTTTGTCTGTGTAAACGCAAACGCTGGGCCATTAATACTAACTTAAATATGTTAAGACGTTAGAAGCAAAAATTATTTTAATTTCAAAAATGAAAAAAAATGATCCCAGACATATTTTAGAAGCATCATTATTTATATTAAAAATATTAAACTCCACCTTCTGCAACAAATATTATAAACACGTTTGTCTTGAACAAAACACTGTCTTACTTTGTCTTTAACAACAATAATCCAACTCATCTATCAGAGAATGAATGGCACTCTAATCCCATTGAAAAACATTGAAAACATTATTGGGAGGAGTGACGCAAGAGTTAATTCCTGTTAGTGAAAGTGATTAGTGTGTTTGAATGGGGAAGGCTTTTACCAGAACTAACATTGGAAGCACACATTGTGCTACATGCTAGAGAACAGATGGCGTGTCATATATTTTCACCCCATTTTCTGACATGTATTAGCATTCAGCTAACAGCCACAGCTTGCCAGCCATTCAAGTGATGTTTCTGTCTCTCTTTCTTTAGCTTTTGTAGTACAGTGACACCACAGACACAATCTCTGATGCCACACACAGATTCGGCTGCATTGCTAAAATAGGGCCATTAGAACAGAGACCTGGTTTAACTACAGCTGATGTGAGTGAAACAGCTGAGGAAAACCATATATGGTCACAGGAAGACGGGCATCTGCCAGGACAGCCTCTTTTAGGACCCCCAGTGAGTGCAGAGAGTGTGTGTGTTTGTGTTAGTGAAAGCAAGAAAGTAGCTGACAGCTCAAATCTTCAGCTGTGCTTATGTACGTCTGTATGTGGGGGTGGGTTGAGATGAGAGAGGGGGTCTCTCAAGCCCTGACCCCAAATTAAACACAACAGGAAGTGTGAGTCACCAGTGAGGTGTGGTATACTGTACACCAACACTTCCAAAAACACATATTAGTACCGCCATATCATGTTCGGTTGCTTTTAAGCCTTAACTATGCAAACAGCTCATACTGGTGAGCTTAAATTTACACTAGTTTATAACTGTAGACATACTGTAAACGAACTGTACATATTAATACTCACACGCACCACAGATACTGGACTGTAGCCACAAGTGACAGTATCTACAGCTGACTCTGAAATAAACACGCATTACAGACCCAGTTCTTTCTCCACAAACGTTTATGATTCATATAAAGCTGGATAATATTGTATAAAGGATAAAGTTGTATCACAAGCCATTATGATTTACTCATTAATATAGAAGTCTTATGAATGAAAACAAATACTAGCGGATGAATAAATGTTGGATGTGACAGTATCTTTTGGCCATTAGCCTGCAGTGTGGCCACAGCTATGAGCGCTATGCAGCTATGGAATATGTGACCAAACATGTGTAGATATTGATACTTTGGTATCCACCACGTTCTCACGTAACACTTAACCAACACTTTGCCATGATAAGACAGAGCAGTGTGTGTGTGTGTGTGTGTGTGTGTGTGTGTGTGTTTTCCTATAAGACGATACCAAGACTGTTTATCTTTTCAGTGGTCTCTCATTTCTCTTTTCCCAAAGTGTGTCTCTAATAATTACTGCCACAAACTTCTGTGTGTGCAGTATATTAATATAACCTACTAGTACATACTGTACATACATAAGCATGTATGTTAAGTACTGATATACTGTTGTCTTCATCACGTCATATCTGACAGACACACCAACACCAAGTCTGTGTTGAGTAGATTTACATCTCTGGCTAAAACAGGTTCAGTTCAAGAATCCAAGACACAGCAATGTTCCACGTTTAAGCTCTTTGCTGCATATGGGGTTACAGGCAGCTGAATTCAGGGGGTGTCAAAGGCCTGTTTTAATAAGATAAGTGGTCTTATACCACCTAAAGACCTGTACAAAGTCTTAACCTTTAACAGTCAACCCTTGGTTAAGCATTAATGCTAAACCCATTAGACAATCCTAGCAGTATCTCAGGTTTAGCTCAACACCAAATACTATTTCAGAATCATTCAGTCATTTGTACGACTAACTTTTAAACCATAATATTACCAGAAGCACAAACAGTCAGGGAAGCAAGTCTTTGCCTTTTACGAAATAAAACCAACACTGATGTCAATTTGGGGTCAACTTGACTGAACTGGGCACATGCTCACACTTCTGTTGACAGGACTGCGGTAACAGAGTGATTGTAAGTGTTGAAGACCCTCTGAAAGAATCTTTCAGGGTGTGTGTATGTTTACAAAGCTGATCCCATCAACATTTTCCCAGGACTACAAAACAGGACGGATGGTACTACAGCGTGTTTACAACCACCAATAATATCCCTAAAAAACCAAATGTTAAAATCAAGCTATTGGATACAGAAAGATTTAGGACTGAGAAGTCAAATATTGTGACTGTGATACTGTGACTGTGATATTGTAACTGTGATACTGTGATACTGTGACTGTGATACTGTGACACACAGCGTGATAATATCATACTTTTCATGCATCTGTGGTTTAACGTTTTGGTTGTTAAACTTGTTTACCTGCCCTATACAAATATTCAGCATCTGCGTGTTTTAAATGCCCTTCATCGCTGTAAATCATCCCATTGATGTACAGGCTCGTATTTTAGATCCTGTAGGTAAATATCCGCTTTATCCAGCGTTTTGTTTCCATGATTCTATGTTTATTTTTCATGATTGAATCCATGATTCAGCCCGTTGCATTATTTCAATGAAATAATCAATTAATACTTTAATGCAATTTAAAGAGCCTTTTATAAATATTATGTACCATTAACTACACGTTAAATTAATGGCATATATAAAGTAAACTTTAATCTTTTTAACACTGTTTTATTATTTTAGCTCATTTACACTTTATTGCACGTTGCTATATGTATGACAGTACACCACACACACACACACACACACACACACACACACACCATATAGAGTCTTTTGAGAGTAACGTGAACACTTGCAACAAGAGCCTCATTTGTGTTAGTGAGTGTGTGTCTTTTCAGTAGCAGTGCTTTTTAAATGTTGTTGTGACAATCCTAAATGATGCTTTTTATGAATGTGCTAAAACAACTTCCTCCAGTGTGGCCTGTGGCACCAAAGGCAATGATGGGTGAGAACTAACACTCAGGACCACAAACAGTGTAAGGGGTCCCGTGACTTCCTGTGACCACCTCCCATCTCCACCCGCCGGTTCCTTGGAGAAGGTGTCTCTGCAAGGAGCTGCGATTTTCACCAGCTTCCTTAATCTTCTTCATCCGGGTCACCAGGATTTAACGTTCTTGTTTTTAACTTTATTGCTAAATAACATTTTATTTAGTACAACAGGAAACACAGAATTATTTCAAAAGCATATCTTTGTAAGCATGTTTTTAGTTACACTTAAAACAAAACTGGTTTTCATCTGGATTGTCTGGATTCAACTGGTATTCACCAATTAAACAGTCCAACCTGCCCCTTCACCCTGAGATGTGTGTCTGAGAGTTTTACACAGAGGGGCTTTTGTATGCGTGTGTGGGACCAGGAGATGATGCCCCGGGGCATTAGAGGAGAACTGGTATCCATAACCCTCTTTTTCTCATCTCGATGAGACATCAACTAAAGTCCAAAATCTGAGGGTGTCAGTCTAGCATCATTGCAATTCAATTCCAACTGTGATGTTGCTGGTTTGAACCATTTTGTAACATGTATAGAACATGCCACACACACACACACACACACACACACACACACACACACAAAGGATTTAATGCACCAGAGAATTAGAAATCTAGACGAAAAAACAGTATAATATTGATATGAGGGATGAATTTAAAAGCCAGTAAACAGATAATTTGTTAGTGGAAGGAAACAAACAAATTTGTTTAGATGGTTCTTGCATTTTTATTACATCATGGAGATCTGAATACATTTATATGTGAATAAAATATTCTTAATACATAAATGTGCTTTTACAAGGAATGGAACCCATGACCTTGGTGTTGCTAGCATCATGCACCACCAGTGCATTAGAAAACATTAACAGAATGTACAATGTGATGGTAATATAAGTTACAATAGGCAAATTTCAAATATCTAATAAAATCAATGTATCATTTAATAGAAACAAAATTAATCATCAGAGTCTGTGTCTGAAGTGGATTGAAACCTCCCTGGATTGAAAGAGAGAAGAAAAATAAAAACAAAGAGAACATCTCATTTAAATTAGCGGCAAACTTGAAAGAGAGAGTTTCAAACTTGAAATTTAAACTCATCTAAAGATTCACATCAAAACAATAAATAGGCATCAAAATGTAAGACATATGTGTCAATATTGGCTTTTTAAAATCACTCACTAAACTATTAGTGGCCTTCAGATTTGCAATTTCTCTAATCTCCTCAAAGTTTTACAACCCCAAATGTCTGACATCCTGTAGAGTAAAACATACTTCATAAACCTCCACGAAGCATAAATTCTCCTTCATGGCCTACAAAGCATTCCAAGCCTAACTTCTGAGACCAGACAACACTGGACCTTTTGTGAGATGATTCAGAATATATGAGTCTTTAACTACAGAATAATCTCTTTCTCCCTTCCTTTTGAAGGTGTTTGTCATCATATTTGTTAGAACATCTTTCTGGACTTGCCATAACAAGAACATAACGGGCCTCATTGTGGCACTTTTTTGCTTGGACCTGTGAGTGGGTGGGTTGAACTCGTGGAGGACAACACAATGGTTCTGTGACAAAGAGCTTCTTAAACATGACTGAATATGTTTCAGAAGTGAGTCATGTCTGTTCTGTGCGCCACAGACCTTTGGCTATTGTGTTTGTCCATTTTAATCCAGTTCTGAACTGGCTTATGGTTAGAGTCAGTGTGAATGATAAAAGATGACCTGAGAGGAGTCATATTTTCCAGCAAACAGAGTCGTCCCGCTGTCCAGTTTAGACCAACACACATCGTCCTTTTGTGCTGCGTTATTCAAATGGGGTTTGGCTTTGAAGAGCGGGTCCATCTGACAACTGAAAGCCCAACTGAGTTCTAAAAAACAGAACACAGGACCAGTTAAAAGGCTATAATAAATGTCTTGTCTCTAAAAACAGGCAAAAGAATGTGGAAATGGCCCAGGAGGCAAAAGCCTGGCAGACATACAGAAACAGAAAACATATCAATGGAAACAGAGATTACGTTACATTCAACACATTCTTCTATAGACAAAATGACAAGCAATGAATCTCTGTTCTTTAATCACAGAATTATATAGTGTCCTGACCCACCAAACTGAGCCTGTTTAATATATTTAATATTTGTACATCATTTTCCAGCACTAAAATGTCTCTGGAACCTGATTTGCAACTACGCACACTGGGAAAATAAAACTGAAATGAAACACGATTCCGCTACAGTATGTAAATAGTTACAGCTTTACCCAGTAATACAAGCAAGCACAGTGTCTATACAGAAACACACACAAACGCACACCTTGACTGTCTTATTAACACTGACATCTGATGCCACGACTGGACAAACGAAGCTCAACAATTGATGTCATAGCCTAAAAATTAAACAAATAAAGAAATGCTATGGTGTCAAATCATGTCAAATCAAAGGCTCAAATTATTGCCAAGTTTAGCAAGTTTTACATGGTACTTAGAAGCGTCATTGTCCCAGCCAGGAACAAGGAAGTTCTTTCTTCAGAGGGGAGAAAGATAACCTTGGTCATTCTTACAATCAAATCCGTTTTTTCCAACCGGCCCATGAGGCCTCAGGAATTCTATTCCTGTCAGAAACCACTATTTGGCCAAACAATGGCAACATTGATTTTAACGCTCGGACAATTTTGGTTGAGCTGAGCAAACTGAGCAGGATGAAGGGGGAATACCACGGGCTGCCATTCCCATGAGGAGGAAGAGGGTCAAATCTATCTTCATCACCTCTGTTTTCCACCCACTCCATCCCTCTCCATCCATCCGGCTGTGATCTCATGCTCAAAGCTGTTCTCTCAGACAAACATATGCAGATTGCCAGGCCAGTAAATAACGCATTTCCTCTATTTCACCCTCTCTCAAAACGCCACTTTTAGGCCTGACATTATTATCTCTGTTTTCCCTGCACAATCGTTCCTTGTTGATAGTGTATCGAGACCAAAACGGGAGTTGGGGGACCAGTGTTTTCAGAACTGATGTTACATTGATGTCCGGTTGCCATGGGGCCACAGTCGCGGCACGAAGTCACGACCTTCCTGTTTAGCAACATAGTAACTTATTGAGTCGATACAAATTACCCTGATTCTTTATCTACCGATTTAGCTGCTGGTAGTGAGCAGGGGTCACACAGACCCATTCATGGGGGGCCTTTTGAAGTTACTGCTACCACTGTGAGACTTTAACACTTACCCCCATGCGGTGGGAGCAGAGGTGGGTGGTGGTGTTTGGGGGGGGGGTGTTCCAAGACAATGAAGACCATTGCTTCTGCCCTCAAAACACTCACTTCAAAAGAATCTCCTCAGCTAGTCCAGAGCTTGTACTGGTCGCCAACACTGGACATACATTTCCCTGTGGATATAAATGTTTTATTAGAGGTGACACCTCAGGCTCTTCTGCGTTTCAATGTTAACATGAAAGCATTGGTGAGCCAAACAATATCAGCAAATCATTCATTGTGAACAGAAATATCCAAGATGGCGTCTGTGCAGCAAGTTAAATCAGACCTCGCCATAAATCGATTATAAATATAGAACAGATATAATGTAAATGGCTCATTAAATTATTAAAGTTACATGATTGTTGTTGGTGCAGAGGAACAGCACCGAAACACTAATGAAATGTATAATGTGTAGAAGCAGATATTATGAAACAGAGCTAATGACACACAAATGTGTTTCCTTATATTTGCCCAGTTTAACTGCAAGGGTTTAATTTGTTGACAATTGGTCCCGATCACCTTCAAACGGCTTTTAATTGGTATCAGTGCAGAATCAGTGAACTTTAAATAGACGTTTCTAGTTATTGGATTTTAAAAGTTGAGGCTTTTCAGGAAATGTTATGGCCTTTGGAAAAGGATTCATGAGGCAATAAGGAAATGGCCACCCTGCAGCTAAATGACATTAACACCCATTTTCGCTTTATAACTGAAGGGAGTAACGCCACCAGTCTCAGGAGTGGGGACGCACCTCAGTACTTATCTGGAGAATCCATTACTTTATCCTGACAGCTGGATATTTCTGCGTCACACATCTTGTAGCTCAGGTCTTTAAAGGAGTCAAAAGGAGGATTAGCTGTGTGGAACACAAGAGATGTCTGAATAAAAGAATTTAATGATTGCTAATGTTGGCTGTGTGCTATTGTTTACTGAAAAACATGATTATGCAATGGCATATATACATAGAGCTTATATGCTGAACATTACCACAATGACCTTCAGTATTTGTTCAGCCAGGCAGAGTGATACAAACCAAACTGTAAAAGGTTCTAGTGCTGTTATAGGAATTATAAGCACTGGAACTGAAATCAAATTAAAAGACATGGTCAAAATGTCATCATTAACTTGTGCTTTGTGTAAGCCAGACATAGCTGTCAAAGCTCTCCCATACCAATGATGTCACATTAGAGAGCTTAAATCTTATTACCTCATTCATCTAACCACCAACATACCTCTAGGGAGCTAGAAAACAGCTGTGACAGTACCTAGACAGGTCCAGACGGTGTCCCACGAAGCTCCATCCCAGGTCCTTTGGCATTTCCAGCATGGAGCTCTGTAGGAGGAAAGACAGACTGAATGGGACGGACAGAGGTGGATATGTATGGTTAAATGTGGTTTGGAGTATGTTGGGGGCCTTCCTGGGGTCAGGGGGGGTCAGATGAGGCGATCATCTCTGTTGGGGCTTTGGTCTCGCTCCCTCAGGTGAGGTTAGGGGCTCTGAGTTCTGCAGCACCAGCACTGGACCAAGGCTCCATGGAGAATAAGTGAAGGAACCTGGAGAGTTCAGAAGAATGATGGTGAGCCATGGTGGTTGAAGTTCTCTAATCATGTCAGAACTAATGAGCCTTAATGCACCACCCACAGTTAGCATGATAGATGGATGAGCTAAACTAGATTTACTGGAGCTTATTTACATGCAGTCACGTTTAATTTTAATAATGAAACAGCTAGTTATAATAATTAATCATATCAAGCTTACATGTCTTAATTTGATCTTCAAATGGTGTGTCAATGGCCACATACACACTGCAGCTGAATATGGTTGTGACTCCTATTCAGAACTTAATCCAGTTCTGTTCACACCGAGTTTAAATCTTAATGCTAGTAAAGAGACATTTTACAACTATCACTATTAAACCACTTCAGCTGGGACGACAGAGGGTGTAAAACCGACAAAACATCCATGTGTTCATTTCTACATATTTACATTTGCATTTGGCAGGTTGTACAAATGTCTCATACCAAACCCTCAGATCACCTATAATAACTTTTGTAGTTTCACAAAAATCAATTATTTATGCCTACAGAACCTCAAAATGTTTACCTTTGAATAAACACAGCCAGCACTGTCTGAATGTCAAATAAACAAAACTGGTTAAAAACAATAAACTATTTAATTACTCTAACACCCATTTTGTGAAGAAGTTTATTCCATTATGTCAGAGTTAAAAGTGTATTTGTGTATGTGTACAAACACCTTATTGCTCTGTTGCATAAAAAAGCATGTCTCTCTCTCTCCCAAAACATTTAAAAACTGTTCATGCCCGACCCATGTCTCACCAGCTGACTGTTGCTGGACACGACACATGTCCTTATGCTGGTTCACATGTCACCCATTAATAAACAAATGAGACTCGCCCACGAGGACAAGAAGCTCAGCTGGCCTATTTGTGGGTTGGCTGACTGTCACTCCGCTAACCTTGTCTTTGTCAGAAGTCTGAGTCATGGGCACACAGAGACACACACACACAGAGACACACACACACAGAGACACACACAGACAAACACAGACACACAGAGACACACACACACACAGAGACACACACACACAGACAAACACAGACACACACACACACAGAGACACACACACAGACACACACACACACAGACACACACGCAGAGAGACACACACGCAGAGAGACACACACAAAGACACACACAGAGACACACACACCCCTCAGCAACGATTAGTGTGAGTGACAAACTGGGGTAGCAAGTCCACTCGGCTCTTCATAATAAATCTATCAGCAGGGTAATAGAATTCCATCAATCCCCCTCTTGCACTCCTCCGCCCCACAGGGTCGGACCCTCGGGCACCACAAAGGTCTCTCCCCTGGGATTGTCCAACTGTTATTATTCAATTACGCTCTTTGCTTCCCAGTTAAAAGCCCATGATATCATTATCACTTAATGAATATATATAATTGGATCTGGGGAAGCCTTTTGAACTGATGAATAATGTTCAGCGATCATACTGGCTGCTATGAGCCTCCAATGGGCATCTATTACTCGACTCCTAGCTAAAAATGATGATGACAATGGGAATTTGGAATTAGCCTCAGTGTTCATTTGATGCTTCGTTTAACATGAAGGATAATAATGGAATCTGGAGGTGAAAGACCTCACAGGTTCAACCAAATACAGCTTTGGTGTGACAGTGATGTCATAAGAAATTGAAAATGAAAGGCGTGATGTCATAAGACAATTAAAAATGGAGTGATGTCATTAGAAATTCAAAAAGAAAGGCTGCACGGGTCATTTTAAGGCTAAGTTAAGATTAAATGCATGTCTTAACATCGGGCATCACTGAATCCACACACACACACGATTCGAACCACAACGTTCAGCCACACACCTCCACAAACTGCATGTCTTTAAACCATTAACATACAAACGGCCGCAACTTACCACGTTATTAAGATTTCAAATGCCATTAAATGTTAAAGTAAAGAATAAAGAACCTTAATGGAGACCCATAACATGAGGTAATTTCTTTCTAATGCCGCCCTGCTTTAAAATGTCCATTTAATTTCTCATCATGTGACACATCGTCTACAGACAGCTGGGAAAGATTTGTGGATATGAGTTCCTATGGATCCTGCCATTATATACAACCTGTTAATATTCTTATGCAGGTACAACCCACAAACAACATCATTCACGTACACAGTACATTCCTATAACTTGTGGAAAAAGTCAATAGTTTCACTCTCAACACAAATCACAGTTTTCCACAAACTGAACACCAGTGAAACCTGTGACAGTTCTGACACCTTTAACAATGTTCAATCTTCTTTATGCTGAATTATGACACTTGATAACTACATTGATGATGTATCAGTAAATATGCAGTAAACAGACTCATACTAAATAATGCTGCATATAGTAATATGTTTTGTAATATGCTACCAATTTTGAGATGAGGGTGACAATCGGGTCTTTTTAACTTGCTGGACAAAAAGACAGAACACTTGTTATCTTGTGAACTCTCAACATATAAGATACGGATCTTGAGAATGTCATTATGAAAGATGGAAATAATAAGCTATTTTTATTGTGCTGGAAGGGCATTAGGCTGCAAATTGGGCAATTATGAATGTTTTGCCCCCTGCGTTATAGGATCTGAGACCCTTCAGTCGGTCCCTTCGTGGGAAAGTTCCGACAAAATTAAATTACTCCAAGATATTCCATTAGTATTTACAGCCAGAGGCATTTAAGCACAGAGACTCAAAGAGGAAGAATTATTGGCCAATGACAAGGGCCATAGCCCACCTAAGACACACACTTGAGGGGGAATTAATGAAGGGAAGACATTGATTAAATAGACTCCAGAATATCATTATTGATGGATATAAAACGTTCAGTCAGTGAACAACATAATACACAACAATACGACTTGAACGAATGTTTTAGGAGCATATAAACTGCATAATAATACTATTCAGCAGAATAATATAAATATGGAGTCGTAAATACGGGCAAATAATGTGGCCTAATGGAAACAAAACTGCCTCCGATTTTAGCCTTTTCAATATTCGTTTGTATTATAAGTCATAATGAATTATAACCTAATTGCTTTTAATAAGACTATGAAATACAACTAGGGTTTATTTCGTTTATTTTCGTTTACTGTGACAATGAAATGTAAAATTACTAATGTAAAAAAACAGATGTAATGTAAAAAAAATTGTATACGCATCTTTACGTTTGTTCTTTTTTTTTGCAGAATGCATTTGTCAAATATCCAAATCTGTAATTCGTTCATTTATTTAGCCAAAATTGTCAATTACTTTCCAGATCCTTTAAAATGTAGGACTGCCGTCGTCATGGTGTTTATTACAACCTATAAAATAATAGGCTGCAGTGATGGGAAACTACAAAGTGTTCAAAACGAGCCGGATCATGTTGTTTGACAGACAGTTTCAGGTTAATACAGTGGATTCTTTAAGAGGGTGAAAATACTGAATTCATGGAGCTTCTGTCTTGTGGAGGACATGGCCTTGGGGAACCACCGTGTCCACCGTGGAAAATTGCAATTAAATGGAAAGTCAATTTTTAACCCCAGTATGATTTAAACGCTTCCTTTCCAGATTAGACGAAGAGTTTTCCTGCAAATGTCTTCCTTGTATTCAATCTCATTTATTTATTATCGTTGTACAAGCTTGCATTGTGCTTATATAACCTGTTTTTCTTTAGATCATAAGCGATGTTTGTGCATCTGCCCAAACGTCACCTATTACGCCCAAATTCCCTAATAGATTCATGCAGAAAACAGCGTATTATTCTAATATTATTTTAATAACATTTCATTAGCAAAATAAATAGGAATAAAAATAGGAATAACGCCGGATTTATGAAGCTTCAAAAGATCACAGAGGACGAATTTGATCATCTTTATTTTGGATCATCAGGGTCTATGTTTATAATGTAATGTTTTACACTTTATGCAGATGGCAAAAACCCTTCATAGTTCTCCTATGCGCATGCTCCTAAAATAATCCTCAAAACCAGCTGATAAATGACCTGCAAAAATATTCCCACAGCAAAACACAGAAAAGCGTAAGGAGAGTTTATGAAAATTGAGAATAGGTTTGCTTGGCTAAACTTTATTTTCTGTGCATCGAAAATAATCTCAACGATTATGAAAGCAAAAAACAACCTACAAATCTAACAATATATATCTATAACAGTTTAATTATATGGAGAACAAGGACACTGAGAGTTTACATATTTCCTCTCCGCTTCTTTTCCTTGGAGACGCCGCTCACCTGTGCGCGTAATGGCTCTTACGCGTTACCAGCGCGCTCGTTTCCTACTTTATTCATATGTTAACACCTCTGCAGAAAGACCTTTATTTTGAGATCTCCGTTGTTTTTGCGCTTGTTTCACACGTAACAAATTGGTTCCGTGACGTCCAGAGAATGCAAAAAAGAGAGAAACTTTTAATAAATACGTGCACAATTTTTTTCTCCGTTCCGGCGTCGCTAAATGGTCAATAACACGCACATGACATGAACAGAGACGATGTCACGGTTGTTCCCCTTTGTTGACAAATCCACGAAACAACTTCAGCTCTGACGTTTAACAACGCGACCTCTGACGTCAGCCGGTCACGTGACGCAGCTGACAGTATATCTTTAAGTGAAAGGTGATCTATCAGACAGTCTCAAAGCCAGCTTTGGAAAGCGCGTGCCATCTGGACTTCCAAGTCCGAATTCACACCTAATTTAAGGAAATACGGTGGATAGGGACGGGATCCAGCCAGCTTCAATCAGGAGGCACTGGACTGGAAAATATATACACATTTTCCAAAGTTGACATTTTGACCTGCGTTTATAGACCTCGTTTGTCATCTGATCTGACCACTTCGGCTGCTCCAGTAGTAAAGTAACAGTGATGACACTGTCCGGAGGCACCAAGTCCAGCAGCATGTCCGGTCAGACCGTGCGCGCAGCTGACGATGTGGACATCGACGTGGTCGGCGACGAAGGGCTGGAGCGGGACAGTGACTGCGACAGTCACTGCACGCACGACCCAGAAGATGAGATGGAGGAAACCAAGGATCGCAGCGACAGCCCTTGCGAGGGGGAGCACAAGGGGCAAGAGGATCCCTCTGCCGGTTCCATGCAAAGCAAACCCAAAAACAGCTTGGTGAAACCGCCCTACTCGTACATCGCACTCATCACCATGGCCATCCTCCAAAGTCCGCAGAAAAAGTTGACGCTCAGCGGCATCTGCGAGTTCATTAGCAACCGGTTTCCTTACTACCGGGAGAAGTTTCCTGCTTGGCAAAACTCCATTCGCCATAACTTGTCGCTTAACGACTGCTTCGTCAAGATCCCACGGGAACCGGGCAACCCGGGCAAAGGCAACTACTGGACCCTCGACCCCCAGTCGGAGGACATGTTTGACAACGGCAGCTTTCTAAGGAGAAGGAAACGTTTTAAGAGACACCAGGCGGACATTCTAAGGGACCAGACCGCCCTCATGATGCAGAGTTTGGGGGCGTATGGCATTGGGAATCCCTACGGGCGCCACTATGGTATTCATCCGGCCGCGTACTGTCACCCCGCAGCCGTGTACCCATACATGCCCCCGGTGGGTCCAATGCTGCCCCCGGCGGTGCCGCTCTTATCCTCCGCAGAACTAAACAGAAAAGCGTTTAACACTCAGTTAAGTCCTGGTCTCCAGTTGCAACTGAACAGCCTCAGCACCGCGTCCATCAAATCTGAGCCCTCCAGCCGACCGTCGTTCAGCATAGAGAGTATTATTGGGGTTTCCGGCAGCTCCTCGAAGCCGCAGACTTTCCTGCGGACGCCCGGGACGGTGCAGTCCGCCCTACTGAGCGCACAGTCGCTCTCCTTAACCCGGACATCAGCTGCCATCGCGCCTATTCTCAGCGTCCCGTCCAATATCATCTCCGGACAGTTTTTACCCATCGCGTCCAAATGGGCTTCTCAATGACAATCGTTTTTACGCACACACATATATATAATATATGTAAACCTGTAAAGACTTTGCGACAAACTCATTATTATAAAGAAAAAGCTTTCAGTACAGGTACTATTTGTAAATATTTGTACAAAGAAATTAATTTACGTTTTACTTTTTATTTTGATGTTCAAACTGTATGACACTCTCTCAAATTTTGATGGGCATCAAGAAAAAGGGTCTTACAAACAATGTTTTCATTTGTTTCAATTTTAAAGAAATTGCTCTAATGCAAAAACTGGAAAAGTATTATGTTTATAGAAATGAAATATATACATGTAGTTATATCGTGTTATAAATCTGCTCCGTTTGTTAATAAAAATATAAATCCATAATCCATGTAATTTAACTGCAAATATAGTCTTATTATTACAACAACGATGGATCATTAAAATAAATAACAGCCTACTACCCTATTGCAAATGATAATCTTAAAACAACACAAATGGCCTAGCATCACTTCATATATTTCTACTTTTAATATAATTTTACAACAGGAAATGTATGCAATTTGTTAAGCTTTATTTTAGCAGCTTTTAGTTAAACTCAGAATTATGAACCCTGTATTATCACACCTGCATATTTCTTTTAAAATGTTTAAAAAACTACAGCACACAATCTCAAACCGATTTCCTCCTATATAGAAAATACAAATGATTAAATTGCCATATAAAAAATACAGGTCAAGATACTAATGCATGTACGCATTTAAGTTCACTTTTACAGTCATGTAGCTAACAAATAAACGTCATTCTTTCAAATGAAAGCGTCCCAGAAACTAAAGTTCCTATTTACAAGTGAAAATGAATGTGATCCAATTTGTTCCCATTAAAGCAAAACCCATTCACAGTTGTGTCCATCTAATCACTTGAACTCAAACGTGTGTAAAGCACAGGAGTTTGTGCTATTTAAGCGACACCCCATGGGAGAAGAAAAATAACTCTTCTTAAATTCGCTTTCAGGCCTATGACGCTGTTGTGTTTCCACAAGGTACCAGATTACAGGGGCTATGTTACAAATGTCCCTTATTCCAAAAATAGACAATAAATATTTATTGTAATGATATCTTCCGGTCATAAGCATTTATACAGTAATTGTTACTATATACACATCCTATTTCTGTCACAGTTATCTGGAGTGCAGTTCAACTCTATTTACACATACTGTGCATTAAAGTTTAAAGCTGTTAAAAGCTTAAACTATGACCATTACCATGTGTGTAAACATACTCCACATATGAAACAGACAGAACAGATAACTGCGCTGGTAAATCTATTGCCACATTATTAAGCTACAATACTATACAGGGCATTAGAAGTCAAGCAGAAATGTCTTGTAATTGCTGCCAATAGATAAGAAAAGTGACGTCACCTGTGTATCACTAGATGGTGTTTACAAAAAAACTCAGGTGCTATTTGCTTTGGACAAAGTTTTGGTAACTTAACCATCACATCAGTATATCTTTACTATTCATCTAACGTTAAAAAACAACTGTTGTGAAAGTTGTGAAGTTTCTGTTTTTCTTACTGTGTGAAATACAACAGAAAAGCCTTTACCAAGCATCTGAAAGTGACGAAAAATAAACAATTTGGTCAAAATAAACAATGCTTGACCTTTGTAGGTGCACCTGCTTCTGCGCACTGCACAGGTGTCGCTGTCGTATCCCAAGACCTCCCATTGACTTCCATTCATTCATACACACATACATTCCTTTCCACAAGGTCCTATCCTAACATGAACCTAATAATCATATAAGTTTACCATTGCACCATGTTAAAGGTTTATAGGTAAGTGGATTATTAAGCCAAAGCCACTTTTTTGAACCACGAGGGTAAAACTTGTACTTACATCACTGTATTTTAAAACTCGACGTTATGGCGTTTGACTCTGACGTTGTCATGATGTCATGATGGGATCCGCGATCAGATCATAACCACCAGTGTTTTTTCACTGCTGCATGGGGCCTAAAATACCCTAAACTGTTTACAAGCTTAAACTATTCAACTATTTACTTCAACCCGTGTTTTATAGTGAATGACGTTATCATTGAGCGCCACCCACAGCGCGCCGGTGACGTGACGTATAGTTTCAGGAAGTACGTCACTGCCAATTCGTCGCACTCCTTATTTTAATAGTGAAATGCAATCGGTGTAACAACTTATAACAGCAATTTAAAGGCTGTTTTTTTTAATGTTCAAACCCTTTTATGTTTAATACTATCCATATAATGGCACCATATAATTCTACCAGAGTCTCCCTGTAGGCTCAGCTTGCGCATGCACACAGTTGTGAAAGATAACAGGTGTGTTTTCGAGGACTGAGCAGAATGTAGTGTTTTATCACATTCATATCATTTGGTATTTGTGCACTGTTGCACAACTACTAAAGGCCACCAGACTTTGAGGAATGTATTTGGTGGAACCCTAGCAGAAAGATCAAGCGAAAGGTCCAGTTTTGTTCTCCATAGGCCATTAATGTAATGTAATGTAACACATTTTTTGACATCCCGGTTCCTTGACGGGGCAAATTCATGAGGGTGCAATACTTTACCCCTGCCCCATGTATAAATGCCTCCTGGGAATTCCTACAGGAATTTTGACTGCATTTTCAGTTGGGAAGTGATTACTCAGAGTAATGCCACTAATGCGCTTTCTCTTCAAAAGCCACATGCCATTTAAAGACACATGCCTTATTGGTCAGCGCTAATTTTATAAGCATGATCAATGAATCTTTGTGTTATTTCTGAAGTATTTTACTTTGGTTTACAATTTATGTTTAAAAAAAAGTTTAAAAATAGAGACTAGATGTCTTCAGGACTGCAAGAATGTGACATGTACCTGTGTAGACTAACTTTATAGTTTCTTACTATTAAAAAACACAATCTGTCATAGATTTTGTACATTGCAGGACATGTGTGAGCACAGCAGATGCTGGTTTTGAGACCAAACCACACACTATTCTACCCTCCCAACCCAAAACTTTAATATATAGCGGCCCTTTAATTGTTTTCCATCAAAAAGACTAAAATGGATCCTAAACAGACACCATTTATCCTTCAACAGTCCAGGATTGATCTCTCACCCCCATCCCAGCCAATAACCAAAAGCCTTTTGTTTTATTACATTTTAAGGAATATTTAATAGTCTATTAAGGCTGTCTTACAAATCTCCCATTCCCTCCCATCTTATCCCTGATCGATTTTTATACTGCCGACCTGTTCCCATCCGTCTCCTCTTGTCATTGCAAAATTTCTATTATATAGGAATTTCTTATGGAAAACGGGAGGTCCGATTTATGAATCCTTTTCTCGGCTACTTTAATTGAATTTCCCAAATCCCTCGCCACACAGAAACAATCAATACAATCGGACCAGGCGACAAACTTATTGCGCTTATTGCGCTCTTTCCATTTTGCGCCCATCAGCAACATGTAACGCCAGACAAATGCATATTCAGATTAATACAGTAACTATAAATCATGTCTATAGGAGATCTGTAAGTTTGAGCACTTGGAGGAATTCATTGACATTGATCTTCATGCCTCTTGCCTCCGGTTTGTAGAGCAACAGGACGCGTCAGAAACAAGCTCCTCAGCTCACTGCTCCCATCTACTGACAACATAGGAATGGGTAAAAAACGAGGCATGTTAAATATGGGATTTTGCACAGTAATCATACGCATGTAACCTCAGTAATATGTTTTACTACTTACATACTACTATGTATTACTACAGTAATATTGGCTTTACTTATCAAAACAAGCGCAGTCCAGAACTGGTGTAATAATGTTAATCTATGTTAACCATGATCATAAAAAATAGTTATTTCTTTGCATTTGCGTTTATCCACCTTGATGTTTAAGCAAATTAAACCACTTAATTTGTCAAATAAATATATAAACCCACGGTATTTTTAAACGCTTTCTTGTTGCAGCGTTAAAAGAGTCTGGCGCACTTATTTGTATTTAGACGCGGTGCAGCGGTAATATAGTTCCCCCGGAAACACGTTCCGGTCACTTTGCTTTTCAAACTTGTTAAAATGTATAAAGTTTAAAGAATAGTGAATAGAAAAAAACATACTAATCTATAACTTTACACATACGATCCTCGCACATTCGTCAACGTTATATCACACATAACGATGACTAAATGTTGTGATACAGTTGTGATACAAATGTGATGCGTTTGTTTCCCGGGGTCTCATTTCAGCGGCGCACCTCTGGCGTCTGTTTACCCAGGGCGGTCATGGCGACGTGCGGCGACTGTGAATAACATGCCGGCCATAAAATAGAGTCGGATCTCACGACAGAAACGAATATGCAGTGATTGTTTGGTCAGCTGTACAGTTTATATTCATAATGCATCGCTCGGAGGAAGAGAGCTTTTATATGACATGCAGGGCTGCGTATTTGTCTGTGTTTAGATCCAGTTTGGTAAACATGACTTCGAAAGATCATCTGTGCACCGGTAAACATCATCTATCGTTTAACCAATTGCCTTCATGAAACTAATATTTGATTGTATAGTTGCTACTTGTTTGTTCAACAACGTTTATAATGTTTGTTGATGAATTCAAATCAAAATGATCATTGTAGGTTTAAAGTATTTCTACGAGTTGTTTGACAATGTATATGACTGTTGCTTGTCTTCCTGTTGTTATTTCTAAGTACTTCAGCAAGCAGGCAGAAACCCGTCTCAAAAGGCTTTAGACAAATACTGGCCCCCAGGAACTAAGAAGCTGAATTTCGATGACTTTTGTGAGATATTGAAGCAGGAGAAACCTGCGGAGTCAGACCAGCTTATGAGAATCTTCAAGAAATTTGATGTGAATCGTGACGGATACATCTCACACGACGAGCTCAGCAAAATCCTCACTTCTGTAGGTGTTTAATCTGTTAACTTCTTATGTCAAGTGTAAATTATTGTTGTTGTTTTGTTTTTTTGCTATAATTTGCTCATTTCAGACTGGAGAAAAACTGTCACCCAAGGAAGTGGATGAAATTTTTTCCCTGGCAGATGTTAACCAAGATGGAAAGTTGGACTATGCAGAGGTAAGTTGTTGTACAAAAATACACTTCTTGTGCAAGAAACGTAGTTTTTTTGTACTAGCCAGGCTAGGTGTTCAGTTCTGCAGGCTTCTTGGATCCACGGTAGAGCAGTGTCAGACCACAGCACTGGAGAAACTCGAAGCTGATGCCAAACTGAAGAGGCAGAACTTTGGCAATCAGTTGGACCTCCCATCACAGAGCTTAGAGTCCCAGCCAGTCTCGGAGACACAGCCCAGAACTCTGGACACCACACAGAGGAAAGGTAATACCTAATACTGTCTTTTGTATGTTGTCTTTTGTAACTGCTCAAAACCCAGCAGTTGTTTTAACTGCTATTTTAAATACGTTTTTGCCTTTTATTTAAAATTGTAACTTTGCATTTTGGGCTTGTTTATGACAGAGAGTCGTTCCTCATCCAGACCCTCATCGTCTCGCAGCCGCCACTCATCTTTGTCCACCGGCATCACTATGAACACAGGCACCTGTAAGACTGGCCGACTGGCAGAACCCAAATCTTTACAGGTATCCATTAGTTGTGTGTTGATCTTTAACATGTTTCACAACCAGACTTAAGTTCTTGGAGGGAATTTCTTTTGTTGACAAAGTGTCTGTTTGACTGTGACTTTTTGATTAACTGTTTGATAAATGAGAGTTTATTTGTTGTAACATTTTATCTAGAACCAAACAACAACTGTTAAAAGAACAAAAAGACTTGGTTTAGACAATAACTTATTTATTTATCAGGTCCCCAGGTTTTATGTCTGTTTAATATAAATATTTTGTTCTTTATTGAAATGTTTGCCTTAATGCAGCTATTATACAAAATATTGAAAGTAGGCAAATCCGTATACAGAGGATTTCAACAGTGGCGTTTGAACAAAGCAAAGTTTATTCAATTGCGCCATCCAGCGGTTGCGTGTGGTATCTTCCACTTCACTGTAAATTGCAAACACGATTGCACGATGTCTACTGCAAATATTTTATCTTTGTTGTACGTGTTTATTTCACCAGGACTGGCATCATACAGTCATGAGAGGCTGTTTTCATCTGGAAGAAAATGGAACGACTGTTTCCCTCCAGTATCGTTTACACATTCCTGAGACCACCAGTGTCTTCCTGACCATACAGCCCCTCAACCTCAGCCAAATTCCTGGTTAGACTGTTCTTCTGTATTGATTAAAATGGCAAAGTCACATGCATGAAGATTTAATGTTATTTAAATACTTATATAAGCAGGTGATTGACGTATTATTGACTGTGTGCTGCAGAGAAGCTTTCTCCATGGATGTGTGTGGACACGGCTCTCTATGTGGTGACGGGTCACGAGACCAAAGAAGATTTGAATTTGGTTTGCTTTACTGAACTGAGAGACAAAGAGGTCAGTACATGTGTAACAATACAACGCTGTACATACACACAAAAAAGTGATACTTATACAGAGTAAAAAGTAGGTTTTTCAAAGAGATTCATGGAATTTTGGGAATCTGGGAATGCTTAGAACATTGAGTGAGTGTAATGCATGTAATGTGTGATTGGACAGAGGTTTGTGTGGAGAGGAGAGCTCAATGCTGGCTCCTATCTCCTGTTGCCATTCACTACCGGCTGCAGGCTGCTGAGGAAGACGAGGAAGACCGCCACTAAACCTGCTCAGCTAGTCCACCGGAACCAGTCTGGAGAGCTGGAGCTAACCAAAGAGTTCAAGTGCGTTAATTACAATCCTCCATATGCTGAAAATTTTGACAAAAAAATTACAATGAAGGTAGATAGTTTATTGCACTAAGATGCTATGCTTACTTTATCCACAGAGCGGCACTGTGTGACGTCTTCGATGTGATAGATTTAGATGGAAATGGTCTGTTGAGTTTAGAGGAATACAACTTTTTTGAGCAAAGGACTAGCGGAGAGAAATGCGATGAGGACGCTTGGGCCATCTGCAAAGGTTCTTATGCTAAACTTTCACACTGTTGGTTCTTTAATCTACACTCAAACTCTAGAACATGTATCTGAATAGAACCGTGTTCACCACAAACATTATGATTAATAACTTGGTCAAATTTTGTAGAAAACATTAGTGTTTATCTTTCTTTGTACTGCCAGATTGTTCATTAGTTCTAGGTTTTACTTTGGTTTATAATAACTGGTGTGATTTTTGTATATGTTCTCCTCCAGAAAACTTTGATACGAAGAATAACGAATTAACTAAACAAGGTTTCCTGGAGCTGAATCTGTTGGAGGCCAATGATCGTGAGGGTGACCCCAGGGACTTATGGGTAACGCTGGAAGCCATGGGCTATAACCGCAGTTTAGAGATGGTGGAGGTACATTGGAAATATGTGAACATCAAAACTTTTTTAAATGGAAAAGTAATAAAAAACATATCGTATTTGTATAATACAAACATGTATAATATTGTTTTGGTCCACTAGGCATGTCCGTTTGTCATTGACATCCACTGTCAGAAAACCAAAGCAACCCTACAACCAGTTCAACTGGATTCTGGTATTAAGATGTTGAATTCAGCCGTACAGAGATCCATCACTTCTAAAGCAGAGGCCAAATCTCTGAAGGGCCATGAGAGTGTGTTGGTTTATACATATAAAGGAGAAAGCAGAATTTCATCTGTCATAGCCAATAAGGTATATAATGGCTTCTTGTTTGTTTGTTTGATTGTTTGATGTTTGATTCCAGCGTCTGCCAAGGGAAACATGGCCACAGTATTACAGTTAATTATGGAATATAATGTAATTGTTTATTAATAACCTTTGGGGAGCAAAATAGGTCTATTTTATTCAGATTTGTCTTTTGTTTAATTAAGTAAACATAAACGTAAATGCATCATTTTTCCTTATTTTTCCGGTTGTTTCCATCCTTCCCTGCATTCCAGTCCAATCAGAAGGTGACGGTGCACATCAACAATGAGCAGAGCAGGAACTGTGTGAGCAGCAGAGGCTTGAGTGTGTTCGCTGTGGAGGTTCCTGCTAGAACCAAAATGGTGAGACATCTCCACACATTATTCCCAAAGGACTTCCAGTTATTCCCAAAATTCCTTCCTATGTTACACTAAGGTGATGCATGTAACTTACACCAGTGACTTACAATGAATTCATGGCATACAGTTTGTCAATATATGTGTTCTCTGGGACTCAGACCCACAACCTTTGAACTGCTAATGCAACACAGGAACTACAGGAACACCTGAAATGTTATGTAATTAATTAAGGTTATGGGGTGTGTTTCAAGTGTGACATGTATTAACAAAAACTAATAATGTCTCATTGTAGTCTTGGCACAATGTGTTTAATACCTGATTTGCTCTCTGTTCAGGTGTGTCAACATGTCATGGCTGTAAACAGTCAACAGGAGTGGACATACAACTGTGTTGAAAGCATCATTCACAATCTGTAAACGCTGCTATCACTCTAGAATGTCTCTATTATGATGCCACAAATAATGTATTGTGCCGCATTAAAAATGTAAATGAAAAGTGTAATCAAATTATATTTACTTAAAGTACTGTGAGAAACATATTTTATGTTTCTTGCGATATCTTTGTGATACTATTCATCTTCTGTGTACATAAAGTAATGATTTAAAGTCTCTCTAGTGCACTATATTCATAGTGTTGTTATGTAACGTTATGTAATAATGTTTTAAATGAAAGAAATTATAAAAACTGAGATTTTTTTTTCTATTTTGTTTCATTTGTATTTTTTATATTATTTTTTGGGCAAAATTGCCAATCATTTACCGTATTAGTTCCGTTATTAACTTAGCATTTGAGCTAAACTCATAAATGTGCCCCATAAAGGTTTGACACCTCTTATATAACATAACAGTCATGTCATATCTATTCAAGTTTCATAAGAAAATGCTTTTAAACAGAAACAATTGAAACACACCTATACAGTCTACAACACTGGCCGGGTATTGGGCTGGTGGGCATAATCCAGTTTCCTTTGACCTTTAGTACCACATTTAGGCTTGAGATTCTATTTATATCCTTTGGTCAATTATTTTGCCCTTTGACTTTCATTACTGTAACTGTAGAACAAGACACTAAAGGTCACATGACGTGAGGAGTATTTGCACTGCATTGCTTTTCTCTCCCTCGCTAACTTAAATAAGTTTATTTTTCTTTGAGCTTTGTGTTCAAATATATATGTTAAGATGTTTGTATGCTATATGTTAGACTCTCTGAATTAACTTTACATTAAAATGTGATTCTTACACCATTTTCTTTATGTCTGAGACATTAAATCTGCCTTAATTTGGTTGTATTTTAAGTTGTATTTTAAAAGAATGTAAAAACCAAGCTTGCATCATGGTAAACTTTGTTCTCTTTGGAATAAAGGCTGGGTGAAACTGACGCAATAGACAAACAAAGCTGTGACTAAACAGACTCACTACGGGACGCTCACGAAATATGACGTCTCGCTTATTTAATGCTTTTAAATGGGATTCCAAATATTATAAATGTGCTCAGATACATATGTTTGATGAACCTGCCCCACAATGTGTGTAATGTTTAAATATTATTTGCTTAATAAATATAAACAATGGGGTAACATTGCATTCTCATATGGTCTTGTGCTCAGTTAATTTAGATCATATTTAATAATATTAATATAGTTGGTTAAAACTTTAGCTTTAAAGTTTTCCCTAAACATACACTTGTTAACTTCATCCCCCATTCGTTTACATGCACGAGAAGTGACATTATTTAGAGGCTGCTGTCCCTTTAAACGAGGGCGTGTTTAAGATGTGAAAACCCAACGTGTTAGCAGACAGGAACCCAACATACACACACACACACACACACACACACACACGACTGGACACCCGGATAGTGACAGAAACGCACCTCTGCCCACCATGGTGAAAATAACAGCGATTAAGACCAAACCCTACACCGATCAAAAGCCCGGAACCAGCGGCTTAAGAAAGAGGGTGACCGTCTTCCAGCAGAACCAACATTATGCGGAAAACTTCATCCAGAGTATAATTTCTACCATTGATCCCCCTCAGAGGCAAGAAGGCACTTTGGTTGTGGGAGGAGATGGACGATTCTTCATGAAAGACGCCATTCAGCTGATCATTCAGATCGCGGCGGCTAACGGGGTTAGTGGGTTTCCTTCATGTCTTTACAGCCGCGTTAATGTCATGCATCACACGTCATGCATCACAACACGTCATGCATCACAACACGTCATGCATCACAACATACAAAAGATCTGTCTGTCGTGTTATGACACATCGGGTTTATTGCACAAGAACCGCCCGGTTTCAATCGTTGCGTTCACGTTGCTTGATAATGGGGTTTGTGCACAGGAACGCATTGGAGATGCGATCACACGAAGGTCACGTTTTGGGCTTTTCTCGGGGTTTTAAACGATTCACGTCGCTTGAAAACATGCACGTTCGTGCCGTATATCTGACGGATAATATCACAGTTTCTCGTCCGCATTGGACCTCGCGGTTCGGCCGAAATCGTTAAGCGGCACCTTTGACATTTCACTCGCTGCCAAAAGAAGCGGTCGCGGCGTGCTGACGTCATGACGCTCTCGTTGCGTCGCGTATGGAGAGAGTTTTAATGTTTAAAGGGAATAAACGCTTCCGACAGTGTTTCGTAAAACAGTCCTTAGGGCTGTTTGCAGTATTTTGAATGAAATATTAGACATGCATTCTTCATCGACTGGGAAAATGTATACATGACATTCCTTAGATTCAGTAACCATGTCACTGATCCCAATGCATTATTGTTACGTAACGGGGATAAGCCTACGGGCATCATACAGGTAAGATAAGGTAACATTAGAAGAGAGATTATCTCATATGGGTCAATGTGGATGGATCTCAAGGGATGCATCAGTGAGTTGATATGTGACTTTTTTCTCTTGTCCACAATCTCTGCAGATTGGCAAACTGGTCATTGGTCAGAATGGAATAATGTCAACACCAGCTGTGTCCTGCGTGATCCGGAAGATCAAAGCCATCGGTGGGATAATTCTGACAGCCAGTCACAACCCTGGTGGTCCCAATGGAGACTTTGGCATCAAGTTCAACATATCTAGCGGAGGTTAGAGATTTGCATATGAAGCCTAAGTAAATCTGTGAATCCTGTAAGTTAAGACATGAGACTGAAATGAACGACTGATCTCATTGCAAGGCCAGTTTTAGTTTGCTTGCGTGTCTCTATCAGGTCCTGCTCCAGAGGGTATCACAGACAAAATCTTCCAAATCAGCAAAGGTCTTCAGGAGTACAGCATCTGCCCTGAGCTGAAGGTGGACCTCTCAACCATCGGGAAACAAACCTTTGAGGTTGACACATTTAAGCCCTTTACCGGTACTTTATATTTGCTCATTTCACAATTACACACAGTGACCGTCCTATTTAGACTTGAGTGTAATGCCTACAACTCTTATCATTTTACAGTGGAAATCGTGGACTCTGTAGAATCTTATGCAGAGATGCTCAGAGATATCTTTGATTTTGCTGCTCTGAAAGAGTTACTTTCAGGGCCAAATCACATCAATGTACGACTGGATGCAATGCACGGAGGTGAGGAATTCATTTAATACATGAACTACATAATTCCCATATTATTTTCCCATATTCTGGAAATTTATATTCCCATATTATATTCCCACATTTTGGGATTGTTATGCCTCTAATGCTCTTCATTAACTAGTGGTGGGTCCATATGTGAAGAAGATTGTGTGTGAAGAACTGGGTTCTCCTGCTAACTCTGCTGTGAACTGCGTCCCCTCTGAGGACTTTGGAGGCCACCATCCTGATCCAAACTTAACATACGCTGCAGACCTGGTGAAGACCATGAAGGGTGGGGAATACGATTTTGGGGCTGCATTTGATGGCGATGGTGTAAGTCCTAATGGCTTTCAAAACTTCTTAAGTTCCTGTAGAGATACTGTCGAATTATTATATTAGTGGTACCAAGGTCCCGTTTTTGACTCTTGAAATTCCTAAATTATCTCCATGTAAAACAAAGGTGTCCTTATTATTTCTTCTTCTGCTGTTTTTGGTGCAGGATCGTAACATGGTTCTGGGAAAACATGGATTCTTTGTAAACCCCTCAGACTCTGTGGCCGTCATTGGTGCCAACATTACATCCATCCCTTATTTTAAGAAGACTGGTGTGAAGGGTCTCGCTCGCAGTATGCCCACCAGTGGAGCACTGGACAAGTGAGATATGCTAGGCTTTAAGATCTGTCAAAAATTATTTGGTTTTCTGAGGTTTTTGTGTTTTTCTTGTCTTGTGTGTTACTTCAGACAAAAGCGTTTGTTACCAATACCAATTTTAACAAATATAACTCCAGCTACACACAAAATAGTCAAGAGTTTTTTTAAAAAAAGAGTTACATTAAAATAAGTGGTTCAACTTCACGTTGTTATTCAGTGTTTTGATCTAAAAACGAGTTAATAGCTGTACATGCAATTTTGCACCATTGACCTTGTGGTTTGTAGTAAACTTTGGACAATGTGACGTACTCTTTGTTTTTGCACAGTGTTGCTAAAGCGTTAAAGATGACTCTTTATGAGACGCCCACAGGCTGGAAGTTCTTTGGAAACTTGATGGATGCCGGAAAGTTATCCCTGTGTGGTGAAGAAAGCTTTGGCACTGGTGAGTGTCTTTGAGGCTTGTAGACTTTAATATAAATAGAGATTTTCAGTAGCTGTTATGCTTCTTAAGTGTAACCCCCTTAAGTACCGGTTTTTACAAAGTACCGATCAGGTAATTAATTGTTTTCTGTTTAAAAACTCAGTGTATATGTAGACATATAGGTTCCTAAACCTGTATTAATTCAGATCTAAACTTGTTACTGAGTTCAAGGATCTAACACATCCATTATTTTCCTGCAGGATCCGATCACATCCGTGAGAAAGACGGGCTTTGGGCGGTACTCGCATGGCTCTCAATACTGGCCACTCGCAAACAGAGTGTCGAGGACATTATGAAAGATCACTGGCAGAAATTTGGGAGGAACTTTTTTACAAGGTAACTGAGATAATGATTATTATCTCAGAATTTTTTATCGGGATTGTTTAGGAATCTTATATGCAAATTTGTTACTATTGCAACTATTAGTTATATTAACATTCATAAAACTGAATACATTTCAGGTCAAAATTAGTGTTCAGTTCAAAACAAATGTAAAGCTTTGTTCAATAAAACCTTTTGATTTTTTTGAGATTTAAAGTTGTCTAATCATTCTTTTAATGTCTCCTTTTAAATAAGGAGCAAATAAAAATAATGTAATATTATTATTTGCCTTGAAATTGAAACTTTGCTAGTATTTGCTTCTATAAGAAAGATGGGTAGACAATAAAAAGTTGATTTCTGTGGTTTGACTGCCCTCTGCTGGTCAGCCTGTAGATCTGGTGAAATGTTGTACAGACAAAGTTGAGTTCATCCCAAACTACATCATTAAACTTATTTCAAACCTTTTATTCAGATATGACTATGAAGAGGTTGACTCTGACGCCGCAAATAAGATGATCGATGGCTTACAGACAGCAATGTTTGATAAAGCCTTTGTAGGGCAGAAGTTTTCCTCAGGGGATAAAACGTATCAAGTGGAGAAGGCTGATAACTTTGAATACACAGACCCTGTTGATGGCAGCGTCTCAAAAGGACAGGTGAGTTAAGAATACGTTGGAAGTAGTTATGGCATTGAATTGTTGTTGTGTGTTTGGGAAAACATCATTACCGCAACGTCATTACTGCAACATCATTACCACAACGTCTGGGTAAATACTGSCATCTTTAAAATTCTGTAACCTTTAAAATCCTAAACTGTTGTAACCTGAAACATTCAGTCTAAACACCTTTCTCAATTTCATGGTGTCATTAAATTCAAATTTCATTCCTTTCAATACACGGTTTTCCTTATCATCCCCGTTTCCTGTTTTTGCTTCTCAGGGTTTGAGGATCATCTTTTCTGATGGCTCTCGTATCATCTTCCGCCTCAGCGGGACAGGCAGTGCCGGGGCAACCATCAGGCTCTACATTGACAGCTATGAGAAAGACCCGCAGAAAATCTATCAGGACCCGCAGGTGAAACAAACTTGCCTTTTGCTGGTGTTTTATTACCCAGCTTTCCTCATTTAGTTACTTCAAAATATTCTTTGAGAACCATGTTACTGTGACAGGAATTAATCCATCCTTTAATTTATTTTTATTTTTTAAAGACTTGCAGATGTTGCTGTTGTAGTAATAGTCTAAGACACGCCCATATGATTGATTTACCCAATTGTATCTGATCACTCTGTCCTGTAGAATTAAGCTCAGAGATGCTCAGAATTAAGCAGAAGTGACGTTTAGTTCCAACAAACCCTTTTATCTATTTTTGTTGTGAACAGGTCATGCTAGCCCCTCTGGTGGACATTGCGCTGAAGATCTCAAAGTTGCAGGAGACAACCGGGCGCTCTGCTCCCACTGTAATTACATAATTACCCATAATGCACCTCATCCAGCCGAGACATACTGTATTCAACAGAGCCTTACTTTACAATTTTCACCGTCAATGTCATACCCCAGTCATTATGTGTTCAGTGTGTCCTGTTAACTGTTCTACGTGTCCAATCGAATCGCTGTGAAACACACTAGACATGTGTATGAAATATGAAATATTAAAGACTATAAAGTTGTTTTGCTTGTTGTCATTTGTTTGTAAAGATGTTGTGCTTCATTAATGAATGGAAGAAAGGGTTTGAAAACATAGTGTTACAGCGTAACATGTTACACATGCATTTTAATTATACACTGTTGCATTTATGTACATATCAGAGAGTTTAGCTTGTTAATATCCATGTTCCAAAACATTTGGGGCCAGTGCGCTAAAATCTTTTAATTTGTTATTTCGGCATTTCTGTTTGCCTCAGGAGTTTTGTTGTCATCACAAACTTCCAGCCACAGTATATTTGCTTTAAAATTGCCTTTAATTTAGCTAATGCGTGGCACGGAAAATCAGGTGAACATTCCTGAAGACAGAAACTTCTTTATTTTGGCAAAAATATTTAAAAAACTGATGTTGAGTTTAAAACCTGCAAACACGCATAACTCCCGTAAGACCCATTTTACATCCTCTTTTCAGATAGTTTCCCGTTTGTGCTCTGAAGGAATAAATAAGTGGGATAATTTCTTCAAAACTGATTTCCATACGTTCAAATCCCTCGACATAGTAGGATAGAAAATAGCCCTGCTTGGAAAATAATGGTTTGCAGGTTGTATTTTCATTAAATGTCATTATGTGAGGTTATAGCAGTACAGTGTGTATTTAGCTGTCAGGTTATTATATACTACTATTATTTAACTTCTCATTGGTTTAAAGTGATCTAAAATGCTTAGAAAAGGTCACCAACAATTGTGATTCTTACCACATGTCTCTTATGTGACTTGGAAACTAATGGGATCTTGTCAGTAAACATAGCTTTTAAACTTTGTATTGTTCAATTACTTGAGAATCCAAGAAATCTGAAAAGCAAAAAGTAAAAAAAAATTACTTTTCTTAGCTGTTGCTTTTGCTTTTATCTTATAGACGTTAAAAAGATTGTGGGATATGCTTAAAAGTACCTCAGGGTTTACAAGACTTACATGGGGTGAGATTCGAATCTTGACTTTCCATGCTAACAGTGAGCTGTGTAAAACAGACCTAGCCTCTACATTCAGCCATGTTTAAACTGTCTGACTGTTGTGTGTCACAATCTCATATTAGTTGTTATTTGAAAACACAAACAGATGTTGGTGTACAAGCAGTTTTTGCACAGCAGTTGTGCTTGCGACAGCCCTATGTGGGTTCAGTCCAGAGTGGCAAATTTCTGTAGCTTGTGCTCCAACACGGGGGTCAAAGAAATCACAAACAAACAGTCCTTCAGTCAAAAAGCACTGCGAGACCCTCAGACACACAATCTGTTTGTTTTGTAAAGTCCACACAGATCCCATGCACTGTTTACTTAATAAAAATAAACGCAAATCAAATATACAGTTTATTTACCACACAACGCTTGACCTTTCTTTATTATTTTAAACTGTGTTATCCAGAGAACGTTTTGTTGTAATATCAGCCGCCAAAAACACGGAACAACACGCTGCTTGTTTCTCTGGACACAGGATACAGATCTATGGAATGTGCTGGGATCCAATAAGGACCATGAGGTCACATAGGCAAAGATCATTCTGATCAAGCCGGAGCAATCATTTCTAAAGCTAAGCAAAATAAACACAGCTAGAGAATCATGCTAGCCCTCTCTGCATGTTTCTTTTCCTGTCTCGAACCCGCAACCCTATCTAAGTTTAAATAACATCTGTCCCTCCCTGTCTGACTGTGACTGAGCACAAAGTGTTTTCTAAATGGCAAGAACCCAAATATCTTTTATTCAGTTTTTAGCTAGTTGGTCAACGCTAGCTTTTATTTGTAATTTAGACAGAGACTTTATTGCTATTAGCTACAAACCATAGTAACCCAAGCTATTACTCCATTCATGTGTGTGTGTGTGTGTGTGTGTGTGTGTGTGTGTGTGTGTGTTTGAGTGAAGAACAGCCATAAAAATGGACCTTCAAAGACGTCTACATACCCCCTAATCCCAGCGCTCATTACAATTAGACGAGTTTCGCCACGCATGGATGCAATTTTAATAATCTTATTTTACTTTGGGAAAATAAAACAGATAGACATCGGAAAGAAAAACAGCCCCACGTCACAAACATTTCGCTGCTCGGGAGATAATGGCTCCCAAATGTTTAATATTAGATGCAATCACACTGAAGAGATTTTCTTTTCTTTGAAAACTGAGATGCTTAAAAGCAGAGAAAACATCACAAGTCTTAGATGAAACTAAACAGTAATGTTGTTTTATGACCCTTAACAACTTTCTGTTTTATGTTTTTGACATTAATCCTAACATTAGTAACCAGCCTATTTATTTCATTTCACAACTAAAAGGGCCTCATCAAAGATGTAGGAAAACTCCCCCCTTTTTCTGTTTCCACCAATCACCATCTTCCCCCAGCAGGCCACCTCATATCATACTGGGCTTTGGTTGCAGTCTGTTGCAGTCACCAGAGGAAATGAAAGATGATCTTCAGGTCATTCTCATCCTGTGTTGCTAAAACATATATAAACTTAAAAATAACAGGTTAGGGTGCGAGACCCACAGCTTGTACATTGGTAACATTCTCTGTCCGCTATTTCAGACCTGAGTTGTATTAATAGAAATATTGACAAGATTGTTAGTCAACAGTGGCCAACTGACAGGTATAAACCGTAATAAATAAGTCAAAGACATTGGGTAACAAAGTTGTATATGCATATTCCTTTAACAATACATTACACTGCCCATGTTACACATGTAGCTGCCATTAATGTTATACAGTAAGAATAATCATATCACTTTATATCATAACACACAGCCTCACAAAACAACATGAACTACAATGGACAATATTTATGAACTTACACAAGAAACTAATGAAAAGGGAGACCTATGTTTATCATTCAATACATCTGAATAAAAAAATAAAGAGCTAAAAGATATTAAACAATAATAATAAACTAATAACACTTAAAAATAAGACATAGAGTAACTGGTGTTGTTTTTGTTCTATGTATGAAGAGAATTTAATGGCACTTACAATTACATAATCTTCAGTGCAGATTCAGTCCTTTTATATCTCAACAAAACGTAGGAAAAACATAAGTTTGACTTGCATGTTTGTTAATATTTGTTTGCTAACATTTATTTTATTAGCTGAACATCCACGTCTGAGAATTGACTCTAATGCACTGCGCTGTTTAATGGACAGGTGGCGCAACACACGCCGTCCATCCGCACATGTGCGCAGTTTTCAGGGACTCGCTGGATGCGGTCGTGGGCAAATCAAACCCATACAGAAGCAGAGCGAAGAGGAGGATCGCCCGCCTTCCAGCACTGCATCTCCGGACATCTGCGGCTCGGCAAAGCCTCTGCATTCTCCGGCTGTAACGCGTACCTGTGAGCGGGGCTTGCGGTGGATGTGACGGTAGCGATGAGTAGAGGAACCGGGAAAGAGTCGCACGGATGTCAGCGCAACTTCATGCTTCTCATCGCGCTTCTGATCAACAGCGGTAGGCGGTCTAACTCATTCACTTGCAGCCTGTTTACATCCGAACTAGTCAACAAACAAACAAACAAACAAACAAACACTGTGTGATACTTTGTAGTGCACTTGCATTGCTGTTAGTAATAGACCTGATAACTGAAGGTTACAAGATACAGTGTGTTACAGTAAAGTATGACGTAGTACAGTAAGTTGACGTGGATTATATACTGTATAATTTATGAGAGGATTAATTCAATTGAATTGCTCTTATATATCAGAGCCAATAAGTTGTACTTCTGTTTGTTTTCTCCCATTGCTTCTCTAAACACAAGTGTGTTGGAATGCCAACTTTTTCTTATCATTCCCCCCAGCAAAACTAAGACATTGAGTTAAAACACCATGGTGGGAAAAACTTATCTGGAGTTATCTATATATCTTTTTATATTATTGTTATATATTATAAGGTAAATATATAATATGGTAACTATTATTAACTTGTGGCAGTAACAGTTGCATCATGCATGTAGTGTTAAAACTGGGTTTCATTAATACCCAATTTTGTCAGGTCCTATTATAACAATAAGTGTAAAAATAGAGAGACATATTTTAGATTGTAGTCAGTGAAAATAAGTCACTTTATCCTTTATGAATATATAGTATTTCGTGAATTTATTTATTAAAATATATTAATATATTTATATTATGTATTTATATTTATATTATGATGTATATCATGTATGATGAATTTGCACAAACTCACCCATCATTATATTTTAGATACTTAACTTCACTGTTACTGCGTCTTTAGTCCATGACATGCAAAAACTTTCCCTCAGACTGTGACTATTTTTCCTAGTTTCCTGTTTTTTGCCGACTTGGTTTCCATTTAATGTGCTGCCATAAATATAGTGACTCTGGTTGATACACAATTTTTTTACTGCGTCTTGTCCGTATAAATGGACCAGTATTTTCCCATCTGTTAAAGAAAGTATATCTTGAGATTTTGTCACAAAAAATAAACCGTTTTAAATGGAATTTTTATAGAGACTGTGCTGCATATATCTAGTTATGTCATGTTTTGGAGAGCGGTGTGGGCAAAAGGAAACTGACCGCTTCCACGATCCAGTGTTTGGTTTTAATAATAGCTGGTGGATTATAAATCCCTTCTGTCAGGAATGTTGACACAAAGGGCATTTACCTCCAAAAACACGTCAATGAAGGAGGATTTGAGTCAGAGCCCTATTGAAAGTCTCAGGTTAAATCTGGACTTGAAGTGTACACTATAGTTACTCAAGCACAAAGTTCCCTTCTCAAAAAAACCTTCATAGATGTTTAAGGAATGTCTGTTGAACCACATGTTCTAACTTTGTGAAACCCGGATAAGCTCACAAGCCAGGCTTTCCTCGTTGCTGTGACTTTATGAAACCTCTGTGTTTAGCGATAGATCCCTTTGTGTATTATATCAAGAGTTGTAAAACACTCTTTCTCCAGAGTTATAAATCTTTTTATCTGAGGTGTCAAACTGAAGAATTTATAGTGCATTTCGTCTTTGAATAAAACTCAATTCAGAATTTTGGCCGTGTTTAAAACAGGGCTTGTCTTGTTTAATAAACACAACATGGGAAGAACTGTGTAATCTGTGATGAGATTTTAACACTTTGATTAATTGCTGTCTATGAACAAATCTTTTGTGTAAGTTTTCTGTCAGAGCTTGACGTTTGAATGTTGGATTTAAGCTCTGTTGGTGATCTGTGTATTTTCACTTGTCTTCTCTGTGTCTGTTTGGGTTTGCGGTGTAGCGACGGAGAGTTTATAACCAGTTAGCTTCATTATCTGGCTGGGGGGACATCAGTGTGATGTACAAAACCATTAGATATTATCAGAGACTAGTTAGCATACTGCTGTAATTGACTGTGGCCTATGGTAACTCAAGTTTCATGCCAACTGATTTATCAAGCATTGAAATTGTTGTGCTCAGCTATATTATTGGACAAACTTTGATTGTAATAATGTGCATAATTAATAAAAAGTTATCATTATTTTTATTTATTAACAATTGTATTTATTTATTTTTATTAAGTACAATAACTGCATCTCTGTTTATCTTCTTGCAACTTTAATAACAATTTGACTGTAAACTTAATATATATATATATAAAGAATCTGTACATGTTATGCTGTTTAGCAATATCTGTTATTTGTTTAGTACTTATCCTAATTAATAGTGGCAGCATATTGGCTGGTAAATGCATTTAGATAAAACTTATCCACCCTTTCTCTAATCTTTCTGCTTCCAGTCTGAAAAACACAGATAGTAAAATCCATCATAGGCCAAAAGGTCTGCAACGATAATGGCAGAAATCAGACGTCTGCCGGCGCTTATCAAACAGTTACTTTCCTTCGACTGCCTGATAAAAATGTGTCAGGATATGTTATATTTCACTTTCCGGAAACATGGCTTTTTAATTTTAGCTGTAAATGTGATGGAAAGTTAAGCTTTAAAGCCTGTTTACGTTGTATTAAAACTCAAGTAACTCTCGATGGATAAAGATGGGCAAATTTCTCGCCCTCCACAGTTGAGCCTGTTGCCCGTCGGGCTCCCGTGTGAGCTCATAAAAACCTCAATGTTCCTGCCTTTTTCACTTAGAGATTAAACTTTGCTTTAAAAATGAAATATATGTGCAAAGCATCGGCCATCTGGGATATTTCTCTCTTTTTCTTCACACGGCGTCGGTCCTGACAGCTTCAGGTTTCTGTCTCTGAGGAGAGTTTTGTACATTCATAATTCCCTCTTGCTGTCTCTGAACATTTTATTTGGCAAAATAACGTGCAAATCTGGCTCTGCAACGGCAGGAGCATGTTGAGTGATGGACGTGAGTGTTATTGGGCTCATCTTTGTGTGTAAAAACATCTTTTAGGTGTTGAAAATGACAATTTTTTCTATGCTATGTGCATATTTTCAATAACACATTTTTTTAATACGTGTAAAACCGACATTACAGAAACACATGGTCATCTGGACACACTTTAGAATGAATGAATGAATGAATAAATGTGTGTGTGCGGCCGTAGTGAGAAAATGTCATGCTAGCTACTGTATGGCATCACGCCGGGTGTTAAATCTATACAATACAGATCGCAGGAAATTACATTTTACGGGCACCTCATAATTACATGCAGACGCTGCACAATGTTACAATAACTCTTTATTTTATCAAAGGCAGAATGTGTGTTTAAACCAAGTCGTTGCCTTTCCTTAATATTCACACATTGCTAAATGCTAAATACTGCTTGTTTATGTGTCACATCATGTTATTTTTATTGACTTTGTTATAAATCCTCTAAGCATGTTTTAAGTACATCATTTTCTGTATTGTTTACTAATTATTATAAGTAGCTAGAGAAACTAATTCCACTTGAGTTTGTCACTAACAAATTCTTAACACTGTGATGATTTGCCTGGTTTAAGTGTTAAGTTTAATAAGCTGACTTCAGCCACAATAAAACTCTATATTGCAGTTCTTTTGGATTTTAAACACAACGTCGGAAACTTTAAAGGTAAAAAGAAGTAGTAGTTTGTGTGGCTTTTAGAAAACTATTATGTACTTGTTGGATGAAAATGAATGTATGTTTCAAACTGTTAAGAGATTAGGATACCTGGAGTGAAGCTGGAATTGTTTCAGACCATTAGCCACAAGCTGTAGGCGAACAAAAAGCTTTAAAACAACAGTTTATTTGTTTAGGTTTTTTGTATAGGCTACAATCAAACAGTCAAATCAAGACGCTCCTCATTTGAGGACAAAACGCAGAAAATATAAATGGTACAAAGTAAATAAATGTCATCTCATTCCCTCCCTCCCTCCCTCATGTACTCATTTATACAATCATCTGTTTTTCTTACTCTGTGTCACAGCAGAAATGACTTACCCGACCACACCGACCAATGGAATCCTGAAATAACAAGCTTCATTTCTCTAATGCTTTGTGATTGGTGGCCAAGCGGACCACAGGGGCCTATGAGACCTCTGCCTAAAGGAAGCTCACGCTATCTTGAATCTTAACTGATCTTAAAGGCGGACACCACAACCCTGAGAACGAATATGAACCGGTCAACAAATGGTTTAGACTCCCAGTTTCTTTATGTAGCTGAGTCCCAATGTAACATTCAGATTTTGGGAGCCCTGATAGTCTGTGAACTGACGGTCTGACTTTGACTGGTAAAAAAACAAATGCATCAAATACAGAAACAGAGTCTGAGGTTGTGAGGTCTGCCGCTTTAGATATACAGCCCACTTCACTACAAAGGTGACAGATGAGCAGTTAGTCAACCAATCAGAGAAAAGGTCAAATGAGGGGTCAGCGCTAAGCAAAGCATGATGACATATTACTAGCATTGTAGCACCTTTGATTTAGCTGCTAATTTGACTATTTGTATGAACACAAATGGAAAATTAACTAAATCTTAATGATCTAAACACATTGTTTCTAACTAATCATAAATCCTAGACTTCATAAATCAGACCTAAGTTACTGTTCCTGTAATATGGAAGTAATATTTCTGAGTAATGTTCTGTTTTATACTTTTATGTTTTATTAATCTCAGTTTTTTGGAATTCAACTGCAATTTTTCCTTGGCCAAATGGGCCTTCATTTGATACGAATGTACAATACCAGAGAATTTACTGTAGCTGTTAAGTAAATAAGGTTTGCTGTCTGAGGAATTCATAAAGGAACCTGCAATTAATAATAATGCTGTAAAACACTTTAAATTGATGCTGTTTAGAGTGTGTGTTAAATACCATTAAGAAACGGTTGGTTTCATGTTATTCTCTTCCTTTTAATGAATGAAAATGGCGTCTTCAGACAGCAGCCCTCTTAGGTTTGTGAAGGAATGAAAATATTGCTGCGCTCTGAAGTGTGTGTTAGACTTGAGGCAGGTCACTGAATCTTTCACCAGGGCTATAACCTTAATCCATCCTCAAAACGCAATAAAATATCCTCGTATTTTTTACCGCTGTCAACGCTTAGCGTATGAGTCTATTATTGTGTTTCTCTTAAAGAAACATTAACCAAGAATATGCTTGTAGTTTCTTTAGTTAACTTGTTATACTTAAGGTGGAAATTGCACGTCTTAAAGGTGGTCTTGGACAAACCCCAAGCATGGCCGCACGCTCGATAATATGAAGCAATTAGCAGCGGTTTCATGGAGTGCTGAGATTTGTGCAATAACAAAATGACTGTGAGTCAATGTGCCCGAGTTGTAGTCTGGTTTTAACGTCATCTGTGTGTGAATAAACACCTGCGTCTCACCCCACATGAGGAATTACTTATAAATTCCTTAAGCGCTGCTCTGCTGAGTGTTACTGTGTGAAAACAAACCTTTATCTAAATAGTTTTCCAGAGGCAATAAACGCATGCAGGCAAATGTACAGAAAAGAAACAAGTTTTTTATACGTTGGTGAATGTTTGGACAGACATCAACTGATAACTTGTGTGTTGACTATTAAAACATTTGTCACCACAAAAGTTTAACTTATTATATTCAATAATCTATTTTATTTACATGTTTTCATTTGGCTTTTATCTAAAGCAACTTACAATGAATTCAACACATACATTTAATCATTGTTTGTGTTCCCCTGGGTTTGAACCCACAACCTTTGTGCTGCTAACACAGCACTCTACCAGTTGAGCTACCAGCTCTTGCCTTGTGAGCTGTTGTAGTTTGTTCCTTCTCCTCATAAGTTTTGTACCTCCCTCATTAGTTTCCATAGTTATAAATTAGTTTCTCATTAGTTTCACCCGTGTTTAGTTTAGTTTACTCCCTGGTTTAGGTTAGTTCTTCCTCAGGCCGTGTGGCAGTTATGGGGTGTTTGAGTTTCCCCTGAGTTTTAATAAAAGTATATTTTTAAGCTTCTCTTACTGTTTCATGCATTATCCACACACACACACACACACACAACACACACACACACACAACACAATGCTACAATTAAAATGTATCAAACAGCTGTGTGTTATAATTCTACATGACTACGTTCCCTAAAAAACAAAAAATGATTTAAATTCCTTTTCCAGTAGACAAACGTCATCACACTCTCGTCTGGTCTAGCAGCACCTCGTTCAGGCTGAAATAAAATGGAAAATATTCCCAGCTGTGACGTCACAAGAGTTTTGGGCCGGCCATCGCTGCCCTACATTTTCCCCTCTTAATTGATTGTCCGTTTTCCTGTCCATAGACTCTGTGCCAGAGTCTGTCCAATCAGATTTGACATCTGTATTTGTAAGTGTGACCACGCTGTTTTTTAACGCTGGCCTCAGATACACTTTTAGCTGGGATATAAACGTTACGCACGACGCTGGCACTATGTTCCATTTCTCAGCATGTGTTTCAATGTTGTTTCAAAGTTTAGATTTGCACCTATTTTGAAGAATTATCCAAAACTAACAGGAGGTAGAAGAACAGTGAAGAAAGACTAAGATAACAAGACTGAAATCTGGCAAGCAGAACTTGAGAAGAGATATTTCTCGGAAGTTAAAACCATTTTCACCTCTTATTAAAGAAGCCCGGCCAAAAATAATCTATGTGAAGCATTTTTCACAGTTCTTATGAGCCTCGGAAATTCACCGTGGAGAAAGCAAAGAAAACTTTGAACTATCCGCTATCAGTTTGACTAACGTCTTGCAAACTTGCTCTAAGAGGGAAAAATTATGGAAAAGAGGATGGTGTCATTTTTTTAATATCCAAACCATTTTTAAAGCTTAAAGCTTTGATGTCATACGCAAAGTACAACTAGTAGAACATAACAAATGTACTTTGATATCAGAATGCTAAGCTGTCTCCATCTTTTAATCTCAAAAGGAGCAAGAGAGAACGTATGTGATGAAACACAGATGCAAACATCCATTAAAAATTGAAATGGAAACCAATTTGTTTAGTGATAGTAATAATCTTGATAAATCTATGTGTATTGCATAAGTGGTTGTGAATTAGCAGCTAGGGTACTATATGAAACGGTCAGAAAATGCTGTCATCTGATTGGCTGCTCCAGGTTGGTCATAGTCTGGCTCAGTTTTCGTACTCAGACTACAGAAAGAAAAGGGGTGAAAATATTTAATAATAGTCAGGTATTAGAAAGAAAATTGCAGTAGTCCATTTAAACCCAACCCGTCACAGTGTTCTGTTGGGTCCACTAAAGTACCCACAACCAGAATTGAGGGTTTCCTGTACAGACAGGAAGTTATATAAAGTGGAGCGAGTGAGATATGTGGACGCACCGGGAATTTCTGTGAGAATTATATGTTCAATTCACAAAAGGAATTCAAGTAATGAAGCAAACATGACCAAGAATTTACTGCTAAATTTCATTCAAAGGCCAAACTGAGAAGTAAAGCAATTAATTTTAAACACCCACAGACTGTTCAAGTGTATTTACTGACTGGTTAGACTGCATTGCGTGTGCCTAGAAAATAAAATGCAGGTTTTTCCATGTATGTTCAAATGTAGCACCACTGTTTAATGAATTAACCCTTTAACTGATCACAAACGACACAAAGCAAAATAAGATAAAAGTGGCTTGTCTTTTTATTTAGCAGGAACAGGTATCTGACTGAACTGCCCCCCTTTTGCCAACTGGTGGCAGTTTTTAAAAAGAGCCACACTGGGTATCTTTTTGCTGACTTGGGAATACCGCTAGACGTTCCCTGGAATGACGACTGGTCAGCTGAGGAGCGTGCTGCTTTGGTGACTCTGTAGACAGGTTCTATGTGGACGTTCTCATCAAAGGCTTTGGTTCCCTGGGTTAGTGGGACATGGGGTCAAAGACCACCGGAGACAGCAGGGTGTCTGAAACCTCAAAGAAACATCAGATGCCTTTACTGACACCTGTCTGTCCTTCTGTGTTCCTTAAGCATCATAAACGATTGATTTACATGTTATTTTAAGCTTATACATTTTCTGCAGGTTGGATTCATGGTTTCTGAACTGTAAAAGCACCATCTGTGTTTTCGCTTCAGCCCGACAGATTCTTTAGTGTCACGGCAGAATCTTTATCCTTTTTGCTTTCCCATTTTTCCTATTCTTCCCATTCACTCGCAGGGTGTCACTTTATAGCTGAAACTACAAAACCAGTAGAGGATGAGGTTGGTTTCCAGCTAACAATGAAGCGAAAATAAACGCCTTTGTAATGTAGAGTCAGAATTATAAATATAAATATACTAGTTTTTACATATAAATAAAATATGAATAATATTACATATTAAAACATACATTTGTGATGTATTTTACTAGTTTAAATATGTAATTAAAATGTAAAATGAAGTTAAAACGCATAACCTGAACTTCATTAGATATTAGTTTAAAATATTGATGCAACAATTGTAGCAAAATAATAATTTATTTAAATGTTATTTTTCTTAATTTCATTTTAACACACATTTGAATGTAAATTCAATATGCAAAATTCAATATAGATCTAAAAATGCATTCAGGGCTAGCCACGCCCCAACCTGTCAATCATGTCATGAAGGTGGGGCCAGCACCTCCCTATATGTGTGAAACATGGCAGCCATATTTGTACCCTTTTAAACCGAAAACCTTGGAGTTTATATTGGGGAATATCTTTGTACTGTAGCTCATTGCAGGTATGTGTATGTGTTTCATTTTGCTTTGCTTTGCCACGACTGACACACAAATATATATATATATATAAGCATTTAAATATAAAGGTTATTGACAAAGGTTATTGTTTGTTTGGTGTAAATCTCTTCAGTAATTGTTGTTTGTATGACTGACAGCTCATTGTTTTCTTGTTGTCAGGTGATAAGTTTAATGCATTTCTACTGGTTGTTTTGTGATCCATTATAATGCAGTATGAGGGCAAGACATGTTTGATTAGTGCTTGTAGATTAATGGGCACAGTGCTTGCCAGTCTTCCTGTTGTCTCTCGATGAGTGTAAAGACCTCATTCCTGCAGAGGTGTAACAGATAGAACAGACAGCATTCACACTAGCCCACTTGACACACACGGTCAGCACTGTGCCTTATAAGTGCCCTTATAAGAGTTACTATTTGTGTATGAGGAACTCATACACAAATAGAGAGAATGGTTGTATTAGCAATGCAAAAAAATGATGTGATTGAGGAACTAACAGTGATGTTGTTTTCAATTATCATGTTTCATGTCAACAACATCATTCAAGCTGATTAGAATTTATCAGAAAGTTAGTTGTCTTCAGTTGAATCAGCTCATCTCGTTTTTACTTGTTTTTACAATTTACTGACTATTGACTAACATTTACGGCTAGCGTGAAATTTAAACGCATATGTGAGTGATTGTATGTTTTATGTTCCACAGATGAAAATTAAGTCTGAAAGGTTGGAAATGAATGAGGACAAAGAAGACAGATGTGTGGTTGAATAAGTTGGGGGAGGGGAGGAAGTGAACGAGAGAGAGAAAGTGTGTGAGATAAATAATCATTACTCACAGTCTTGGCTTGTTGACTGTGTCATGAACACAGGTAACACAGGATTAAGAAAACAAAACAGGGAAAGACTTGGCAAATCCATGCAAACACAACCCAGACACTAACTGTGTGTGCGTGTGTGCGTGTGTGCGTGTGTGCGTGTGCGTGTGCGTGTGTGTGTGTGTGTGTGTGTGTGTGTGTGTGTGTGTGTGCGCGCACTTAGTTATCTTTGTGTGTGGCCACAAGTGTTTGTTAGAGACACCAGTGGCTTGTCATGTTTTAAGTGTGACTAAGTCTCATTACTTAGTGCTGTGCTTAAGTTTCTTCTTTGTTTAGTTGTTTTATCACTGCGTTGTGTTGGGATAAGTTTGTGTTTATACACTTTTTGAGACTCGCAGTGAGTTACACCTTCATGGGTCGATTAATGGAAGTGTTAATTTCTTTACTGTCATTTCCTGAATCTACTATGTCTTGTAAATGGATAAAAACAACACGTTTTCAAATTTAGAGTTGAATGTCCCTTTTCCAAAAGTAGTTTTACATTTAACAGCATTAAATCAACTATTAGCCACCTTAAATCCACTTATTAATTCAATGGTCTTTCTCCAGTTGTTTTTAATGCTTGCTGTGTAAGTAGTACAAGTTCTTGTCAATTGTTAGTGTAATAGCATGACTGAAATGTTTTAAACACTTTCAAATATTGCTTGAATGTTGGTACCATAAAGAGTCACATGTGTGGCTTACAGTGATATTATGCGTGAACCTGGATTAGAAAGGGTTTAAGAGAACCCCTCTCTCGCTCTCGATGTTGGTTTGGGGGCTTGTTCTGTTGAAATGACTTTTCCATTGCCACAGGTACTTAAGCCAAGAATATCCTCTGTTTATGCTTCCTGGGAGACTGGATTTTAGGATAAAGGTGGCTGGCATTTGCCTGTTGAAAATGACCTTTGATGTAAACCATGAATGCTGAAGACTGCACAAAGCCTTTTGCTTAAGTCACATTTATGCATTGTGTTGGGCTGCGTACAAAACTAAACACTTTAGAACCCGCAAACTCTCATTCACAAGTTCGATTTTAGAGATTTTTGCGGTCAGAAAGCCACCTTTCTCCACCGCCTGCAGTAATATTGATATATTGTCGCTCCTTCTGTATTAAATTGGAGTTAAAATGTTTCTTCTGTCTGGTGTAACGTGAGTTTTCGCGAAGTCACAGTCTGTTTCCCACCTCGGTAAATCTCACTTGACAGGTGTCGTTTGGGTTCTGCTGGTCTGTACCGGTGCGGTCGGTGGGTCAACCTTCACATCACGTTGTAAATTCAGCTCGCCTCCTTCAAGAACAAAGCTCTGTGAGGCCTGGAGACATTTAGTTTGGCCGGGAAAACCGTGCTGAGAGTTTCAGGAGAAAGTCTGTGTTGAAACAGAGGCTAAATGCAACTGCAGAGGCCAAAACGGTTGAGAAAAAGTGCAAGACTGTGTAACATAAATAGAAGCGCAGTTTTTGTTTGAATATATGCAGATGTTTTTGTTTGACACTGATATTTTCGTGTCATCTGTGTACAGTATTCGCTCTTTATTTGATTGTATTGGATCAGATTTACATACCTCACGTATTTAGACTAGAGTTAGAGACCCTAGAGTTTCAGACTGAAGGGCCATTTTACTATAATAGGCTTGAATACAGGCGCTAGATAATGTTTACTGTTAATGTGTGTGTATGGCTGGACAAATTTTAGAAAATGTCCTCACAAATACTGAAAAGTGATCTTTGAGGTTTGAATGACTCCTAAAACAGCCAAATCACGTTTTGCTTCAGATGTGATAAAGTCGACAGGTTTGTGTAGGAATAAGATTTGAGAGTAGACCAGAGAGCTATTATATGCAAGATCTTTATTCTTACTAATATACATTTTATTTGGGTCTTCTGTTGTAAAAATCTCTCATCACGTTCTTTAGAATAAAGCTAAAACTTTGACTGCATGAATAAATGTATAAATAATAGTTGTTTGATCTAATATAACCTGAAGACATTTAATGAAACATACCTAATACTTTTCTCTTCTTCACCTTTTGTTGTTACTGTAAGCATGTACCTCAAAACAGACTTGTTCTTATTTTCCATGTCTTTGCTCAGGTCTGTTAGTTCTTTAAAAGATATTTAGCTTTCCTGTAAACAGTTAGCTGCTGGAAGTCAGAGGAAAGTCCTGTACAAGCTATTAGGATTGTCAGGAATGAAACGGATTAAGGGAGCGTTTCTGTTTGTGCTGCCTGGGTTTCCGGCATTACCCATAATCCTCTAGTGATAGACCAAACGCCATTGTTTGATTTAAAACGCACGACGCGCATGAATGGAAGTTCTTGTTGTGGGTACAGGTGTGTAACAAGTAGAAAAAAACATCAAAATTAATGCTTAGCAGGTGTCAGTATGTTATTTATATACTGTGTAGACGTGTGAACTTGCAGTTCTTTGATATTGTAAAACCGTTTGTGAGACTACATTTTCTTACCCTCTGGGCTTCATTGTTTTCGCTTTTCCCTGCTCGGTGGCACCCTCCCTGGGCTTGTCTCGTTACACAGCCCCCCTCCTGTGAATGTCGGCCCTGGAGCTCAAAGCGGGACAAAAGGAGCCTTTGGTTGGCTGACTGGTAGGCAGAATTGAGGTGGTTCCACCTGTCTGTCAAAAGCAAAGCCTGGAGAGTGCAGGTGTTGCTGATTCAAAGATCTCCATAGATGTTTGAAGGGTTGGAGGAGACCATGAATGGAGATGCTTATCGCTGGCCTTCATCTCCACATTGTGTGTGAGATCTTCTCATGATTGGTTGTTTACTGAGAAGAACTGTACCAGAGGCTGGAGAGAGTTTAACATTTGTAGATCAAACTCATCTGTCTGGTTAAGTGCAGAAGAAGTGAACATTGTTTACCCTGAGGGTCTTTCTGTTCTTTTCTTTCTTCTCTCTTTTTCTTTTCCTCTTTTTCTGTTTTCTTGTGACCCCATATTTTCTCCAACTTTTTAACCTGCTATTAAACTCTGCTGTTAAATGCTATTTAAAGATTACACAAATTATTTAAACTCTTTCTTAAGAACAACTGTAGCCATTTTATGGAACATGGTAGCTGGTTTAACGCTGGTCTAAGAAGGTCATTAACTAAACCAAGACGTTGGCTTCTCAACCAGCCACCATGTTCTACAAACCAGGTTAAATACCTTCAGCTGTTGACTAGCCATTTCTAAAAAGTCATCTACTAACTTAAGATGGATTATCTAGCAGGGTTTTTCCATCTTAGTTTCATCTTTTGCTAGCTCACTTAGTCTGTCTCTGACATGTCCTACAATTTCTTGTCACCCTTTTTTGTTGTAGAACCCTTAACCTCTTCCACACATCTCACTCATCTGCTTGCACTGGAGTTTTATATCAAAAGCTTAGACATTTCCAGACCCGTCTTGGCCAGGATAAACAGAACCACCATGAGCGGTTCTTCTCGGTGGGCGAGCTTCATAGCTTTGAATTGCTAATATGAGCCCGAATTCGCTGCAGCGATCCCAGCTTCAGTCGTCAGTCCATCAGACCTCAGCTTTCCTCTGATCAGATGTACAGATGAATCATTGGTTGGTGTTTTTCTTTTCAGAGTCTCTTACGTTTCTTGTGATTCCAAGAGAGGCTACGAGGAAATGGCAGTTGAGTAAATTTTCATGCGCCGGGTTTAATGATACAGGCAGCGCTATTCAACACTTTCGTCCAATCAGAAACCAGAACTCTCTGGCAGCCGCTGAGGGCAGATGGATGTGGTATGTTATTGATGGTGACATTGGAGTGTTTTTTGTAGACGGGTCCCCCTTCCCACTTCAGACACACCTTTGGGACTCAGACATGTTCCTGGACCTTTCAGATTAGCTACTGAAGCTTAGCTTACATTACAAAAGCCACCGTTGTGTCGTAAGTCTTTGAGTCTCTGATGCAGTTGGAGTTTAAAGATTAAAAAACTTGTAATGGGTGAAAATAAAATAGCATAGATCATGTTTTACAAAGTTCACGAATGTCTCATCTTTATTATGCAGGAAACAAGAGTCTACTGTTACAGTAATGGTCACTGTCAGCCAAACAGAATGAACACGGACAAACAAACAAAGCCGCTGAGCGATCGTTGGCCATGCGAGAAGCATTTCAGATGTTTTTGTAAGCATTGAACAGGCCCAGCCGCACACATCTGGATCTCTGGTGATGCTCAGTTCCTCTGCAGATCTTGAGCAGAACCCTCCCAATAAGCAGACCAAAGAAAGACTCTTTGGAGACAACTGAAGGAGAATTTAGCAGTTCTTCTTGAAGAACCGTTCTTCTCCTTGGCAGAGTTTCTTTCAATATTTGTGTTTGTGAAAAACGTATTCCTAATGTTCACTTTCAGTTCCTCAAAGTGTGCTTTCGATTACTGAAGGCAGTTTGTGATGTAAGCAGTGATTTAACATTGTGTCTTTGTTCCTTTAAAACATTGTGGCATAGTTTCAAAAAACTGTTATAAAAATTGCTCTGGACCTGATTGCCAGGAAGTGAAGAGCCACGGGAAGAATATGAGATGCGGTGGCTTTGTGAAATCGGGTCGTATTAAATGGCCAGGCGGCTTCGATTTTCATAACTTTTACAGCTCTGTATTAGCCGTTCAGGCTGTTTGAGAGTTCTTCAAAACAAGCGTAATTGGCATCGCAGCATAATCTAATGCAGGCCTGATCGGAGACCGTAACTTTTTTTTTTAACAGTTAGAGTTGAACACAAGCTTTGATTTTGGTGAGTAAATTAAACAGAATTAGTTGCCTTTTGAAGCAATTACTTGCCAAGTACTTCCAAAGGCAGATTGATGGTTTTCTAGTAAGAAACGCTAGTTTCTAGGTTACTAGGACATGTAAATAATATTGGGGGTAACTGCCCATAAGCTACTTTGAAAATAGGAGGACCATTTTAGTGAACTCTGAGCACATGAAAAATGAAGACATTATAATGAAAATAGCAATTGTCTGTCAGTTAAAGATTTTTCCTGTAGGTTTTTAAACAAGTTGAAACTGTGCTAAACAGTTTGACTTGAGTGTTGAGAGAATAAAACACCAGCGTTTCAACAACATTCTTCCTACCACAATTGTCTGAACGCCAAATGTATAAAAAGGTTAATTTTGTTTTTCCACCTAACGTGTCAGTCAAAGGAAGCGATTGCTAATGTTCAATACCGCACGTCAGTTCCTCTTAGACTTTACAGATGCTGCGAAGTAGTGATTTCTCCTCGCCTTGGTCCTTGGTGTGGAAGAAAAACAGTCAGTAAAAGGAAAGCCATTCCATCTGAACCCTCAACTCTCAATGAGGTGGGCAGAGCCTCACGCTGTTGACTGACAGCCTGAGCAAACAAATGAGAAACCAGAATGTTTGTTTGGTTATTTGTGGGTTTAGCTCTCTATTTGCATGTCATTACCAGCTTCTGTCAACCCACAAAGTGTTCATTCATGCTTTCATCCACTTGTTATGAGGCCACTGGAATGAGGGAGAGTAGGGTTGACGTGCTAGTTTAGCATTCAGATTTGCACCCAAACACCCAAATGATCTGTCTGTACATAAATAGAAGGACAGCTGTCAGAACTGGTTAGAAGTTCCTCTGGAAATGACAGGTGTCAGGCGGGTTGAATCTCTTGTTAGTGAGAGTTGAGGCGCTGAAAGGAAGGTTTATTTGATGAGTTGAACTTGACACACAAACCTCTGTGTTTAGAAATCCCTGTATAAGACCAAGACCTGTAAACTTGTCACATACTGCCAGTGAAGTTTTTTTTTTCATTTTTGTAAATGAATTTAAACATCAGTTCATTGTAATTGTGGCAGTCAAGTATCAAAAAGCACAAAAATATAAATTGAGGTAACATAAAAGTAGTTTATATGACTTTGATAGCTTTGTCAGACAAACAAGACACTGTAAATCGTAATAATTTATTAACATTTTGTCTGTGTCTGTCTGTGCATAGTCTGAAACTCATGTCTTTACTAAGTTATGAAGTTATGATATAAGCACACAGCCAAGTATTGACACTCACATGGCAGTTGGCTAGAATGACCACTGAGGAGACATTCTTTAAACACAGTGTGCAGTTTTTCCAAAAAGTTGATTTCTGGTGGAAAACCTTCTCCTGCACACTGTGTCATCGGTCCATCCATCAGACATACAGTGTTGAAAAGCGCTGAAATGGTGTTTTGTTTTGCAGCAGTTAAGCAAGACCGGACAGAGTGAAGGAACAGTAATGTGGTATCGTGTCTGCGTGTTGAGTGAGCGGAGGAAACGTTGTATATGATGAAAAGAATGAGGAAGGAGAAAGAAAAGCTGTCGGAGAAAAGAGCAAAAGTTCAAAACAGTTGGATGAATGGCACACACTGTCTGGGTTGGTTTAGCGCTGGTTGGCTAAAGGAATTGCGCTAACACGTGTGAAAAATGTATATTTTGCACGGTGAAGTTTTCCAGCTTTTGGGCCGGTTCTGACTGAGTTCAGGGTTGTGACTGAACTTTAATGAAACAAATTAGCATTGCATCACCACTGACAGACACAAAAGCAGACTCTATAACTTGTTAACTCTTAAGCACCAACCAATGAAATTGAGACCTTTGGATAAAAGAGCTTTTTTTGTAATATGATGTGTGATAATCATTTGAGGGTTTTGAAGACCACCTCGTGACCAGCCAACCCAACACTACACACACACACACACACCCATGCAGGTCACTTGAGGCTGGGGTTAATGAGTCCGTTCATGGCCCCCACACATCAACACTTACATTTCTGTGAAAAGCTAACTGATCTCTGATGTGGAACAGTGTTAATTTGGGCCATGTTTACACCTGGTATTAACATTCGTGTCAGGTGATCTGATCTGATAAATGGTGCTGCTGAGGCAGGGGTGCAGTTTGCACCCCGTGGTACCATTTGTCTTAAGTGTGACATCATGTCATCAGATTTTTGAGGGGAGCACCTCTGATTATGAACTTTATGAACTCTCATGAACTTTCTGTATCAGTAACAAACTTGTGTAACTTCCAAATGCCCTTTAATGTGAATCCATTCAGTGTGATATTTCCAGCTTGTTGGATAAATGTTCCTTTGTAAACTCTTCCAAGTTCAATTTTGGATGTTTGTTGATCAGTCACGGCATGTCAATATCAAACATGTTTTTAAATATAGAGCAATAAGCTTCAGTTTTACTTCAGTGGGATACCAAGTCAAACAATTGTTTGGTGGAATGATTGCACAAACGTTACTAAACGTTACCAGTTGCTGTTAAGGGCATAAAAAGAACCAACAATACACAAACCAGTGAGCAGGTGTCTGTTGAAACTTCAGTTGCTTCAGAGAGTGACATTGTTAACTTGAGGGTCTTCACTGTCAGTCAGTCACTGCTTCGACATTTGCCCATGCCGGCATGCTTAGCGGTCTTTGAAGAAATGCATTTACACTGCAGATCTATTTAAGCCGCAGGGCTGGTAAACTGATATCTTAAGCTGTACTTGTTTTGCTGTGGTGACACTGGCATCAGGGACAGGCGCTATAATTGCCCTCATACACCCTAATAAGTGTCACTTGCTACATTATTGGCTGTTCACCAAACATTTGTGTTCAAAGTAACAAAGTAACTGTACGTTTATGAAAGAGGGAGTTTTAGTGCAACCAAAGCTGAGTTTGAAATGCTTCAACAACTACAACAGTCAAGATATGATGTAGGATAACTGGATAAGGAGTGAGATTCACTGACACAGCCCTACTTAGCATCAGCCAAGCCGGAGTCATCATAGAAGATGAAGAGAAAATGAAAGTGTCTCGCCTGAATTGAAAAGAAGCATGATGGATCTCTCGTTCTAATCAGACGACTCGGATCGTCTCCTTCCTCAAATGATTTGATTTGTGGATGAGATATCTTGTCTTCAAATCGTCCATCATTTATGTACTTGTGAATAACAAATCTGTGTCTTCAAATCTCTCTTACCCTCTCTCTCTCTCTCTCTCTCTCCCTCTCTCCCTCCCCCCCCCCCCTCTCAGAGACACAAAACACCATAAAAATGTCTTAAAAATTGTCATCTGCTTTAGTCATGCTTTATATTTGTGTGAGCAACGGATCGAAAAACCCTTTCAGCATCTGTTAACGTCTGTGAGAGACTCGTGAGTCAGACTGTTGGATGTTTTTTGATTCTTTGCGTTTGTGATTCGTTGAAAAGATCTGACTCAACATTTTCAGTAAATGATAGAGAAGATTTGATTATTGTATGAAGCGTTTTAATGGCTTTTCTGTCTGTTATTTGAAGCATTCTCAACTCTCA
>JBAJNP010001945.1:0-53482 GCA_036877545.1 Yasuhikotakia modesta | reverse complement strand
TTAAGAAGACTTAAATTAATCTGTGGAACAAAACATCACAAATGGGTAGAAGTGAGATATTGACTTAATCACTCCCTCACTGTGGCAACCATCCTAGTTTTCTCTCCATAAGATCCTCATCACTTAGATTTTCTTGTAAAAGAAGTACCGACTAACCCAAACTGTACTCAAGTAAAAGCACTTTTATAGATATATGCAACTGAATAAATACTGGAGCAAAAACAGAACAAGGAAAAGTTACTCAAGTAGCAAGTTACTAGTTACTTAAGATCTCAAACAGAATAACCAAAATCAAAATCATGAGCAATGCTTCTCTCCATTATGCGAGTCTAAAGTTGAAATATTGCCTTTTTAAACAGGCATAATAAATAACTTGTTTGTCAATAGCTACACCAAACAAACATAATCGCATATTCACAACAGCTGGAGATACTGCACAAAAGTACAAAGTTGCTTTTAAGCGACAGTATACGGTGGCATTTTAACATATACCACTATAACATCATACTTGTGCTTCTGTGTACTTAACGTTTTGATTGTAAAACGTGTTTTACCTGCACACATATTCACAGACATTCAGCTCGTGCAGGTGTTTAAAGATCTTCATCGCTAGAAAAGCCGGATGCATTTGCGCGTTTGGTATCAGTTGCTTGTAAGTAAACATCCACTTCATCCAGCGCATTTTAGTTCTGCGTTTTAAACGGAATGTGAAACGCAGCGAACGATTCAGTGCGTGGCGGAACTAAATCATTCAGAGTCATTCAAAAAAATGACTCGGTTTGAACAATTCAATTGAAATCATTTTTGAAAAAGACAAATTGTTCGAATTTGGTTTTTTGTCAAAAGATTCGCCCGTGGAATAAACGACGACCTTGTTAAAATTAATGTAAAAATAAAATTAAATCACAGCAAAGAAATGATTGTAACGAGAGCTACGTCACGCTTTCGAGGAACTTTAAAATAACCCACATTAAACCTACCGTAAAACAATTAGAAAACCTTATATATAATACTAACTTATTTTAGAGCATTATTATTTAATGCCATATTTAATGGTATACATATACATACAACCCCTTACAACACCCTGTTTAATGTTTTAGATTATTTACAATTCTTATTTACAGCCACATTGTGCGCTGCTGTGTGTACTGCTATTGCCAATCTCCACACCACAGGTACTGTGCACACACACATATTTCTAAATGTCAAAACAAGAAAGTGTGAAGGACAAGATGAAGAAGATGAGTGTCTTTAAGGGCCTGAGGTTATCCTAATGATGCCATACATCAACCTTTGGAAAGGAACATGGAGTCAAAGTTGTCAATGCATGAATGCCACGCCATTATCATCTCCTAGTTTTAATCATCGTTCCTGTCATGTAAGTAATCAACACTATAACTTGTATCCAGAGAGATCATTCACAGTTACCTGAGAGTAATGTGTACACTTGCGCAAGGACCCTCATCCAGCTTTGTAGTGCGTGTGTGCCTTTTCAGTAGCACTGCTTTAAATGTTGTTGTGACAATGCTAAATGACGCTTTTTATGAATGTGCTAAAACAACTTCCCCCAGTGTGTGCTGTGGCACCAAAGGCAATGATGGGTGAGAACTAACACTCCAGGACCACAAACAGTGTCATGGGCCCTGTGATTTCCTGTGATCACCTCCCATCTGCCCCCGCCTGTTCCTTAGAGAAGGTCTCTCTGCATGGAGCTGTGAGTTTCACCAGCTCCCCTAATCTTCTTCAATCCAGGGCAACAACCCCCTCCACCATGTCTCACCAAGCTGAGGATGCCTCCAGAACATCAGGGATGAGAAGAAGGGCAGTTCTCACCTTTGGAGACATCACCTCTGCTCTTGTTATGCCTATGAGCAGCCAGCACTTGTGGTTCTCCTCCTTGAGCGCGCTGAGGAAGAAGCTAAATAGAAGGCTGAAGGTGTAAAAGGGTGGGATTTCCCTGGTAATAAGAGAACGACCTCCTTCTGCCCATTAATGTTTTAATTAAAATTTGAAACAGATTGGGGTGCAACAATACAAGCACTTAATCCAAACCAGCTAGCAGATGCTAAGTACCACAGTAGCCTCAAATCTGGCTATATTGATATGATAAAGTATAGTCATGATAATGTTATCTTACAGCAGGGATAAAATAGAGAGAGATTTTTAAAGCAGTTCTTTTGAAGAAGTTTAATAAATGTTTAGTAGTCAAGTTTACATATAAATAATGCTTCCATAGGTACTGTTAACCTGTAGCTCAGTTGGTAGAGCGTTGTGTTAGCAGCACAAAGGTTGTGGGTTTGAATCCAGCTAGCACCTGTACTAAGAAAATGTAAATGTTAATATACTGTAAGTTTATAGTGGCATCAGTATTAAAAGTAACTTAACTTTGTGCCTCAGCCTGTTCATATTTCATTGCTGTAGTTGTTGGCATAGGCCCTGTTTACATCTGTTGTAAAGTTCATAATTGGTGAGTCAAGCCACCTTACTGTTTACACCTGGTGTTCACATACCTGTGTCATTATATACAACATACAGAAGAAGCTTTTCTACAGTAGATTAGAGTACAGAAGATGTTCTTTTAAATTAATGCAGTTTTAGCATCTTGAATTACAGGCCCATCGCTGTTGTCTGGAAGGCATCAAGTCAGATTAGCATTTCTGCTACAAATGTGATGTGGTCATATGCTTTTCTTTCTCCCCTCTAAATGTGGTTTAACTGATCAGATCACAAAATGTTCTAGTCCCTTATTCACACCTGTATTTAGCACTGTCCACTGATCAGATTGCCCAAAATGGATGTCAATACAAGGTATAAATGGTGTCATATGCTAGAATGTCAGATGATGAAGGAACACACAGTTCTCATACCCAACAAATAACTTACGACACCTCTCGTCATAACGGCCAAGAAGGTCATATCACCTTTCAGATCAAAGTTGTAGCATGTAAAAACCCTCTTTAAATAAAACAGGATGTTGAGTTGTTGGAACAGCTGAAGAAAGACAAGCAATAGGATAACATGCAGTATTTCTAACAATAACACCACTGATATATTAATATTAGTAAGGAGGTATTCACACCTAATGGATGCAGTTTCAGGTGGGGTACGGAGTTAGAAGGATGAGGTGCATGTTGTGCCTTTGCTGTTTGGCTAATATGAGGGAGAGACAGAGTCAGATTGCACACTGTTAGCATTCCAACCAGACTGCAAACACTGTGGTATCTTGCATCCTGTCCTGCCTTGCATGGCTAACTGCAGTCAAGAGCAGGAGAAGACATGTGAGAGTTTTTCTTAGGAGCTTGTATCAGCTCTTGGAAATTTGTCACCAGACAGGGCTGTCATGAAGACAGCAAGGAACGTTGCACTGGGTCAATGGGGTCTGGGACCCTCCTTTATAATTTTGCCCTGAGACAGTTAAATATAAGGATTGCCCTGCATTGTATGAACATTCATTGTATGAACATTCTTAGCATACTGAGGGCTCTACAGACTGTGAGGTAAGCCCAGAGACATCACAAATATTGATATCTAAATTATTATTTACTACATAAGGCAACAGTTTTATTATTATATGAATAACATAGATGCAATAATTTACAGTCAGAGATTTTTTTCTCTAAGATGAAAATAAATAGCATAACTACCCCACATTGTAAAATGATTTAGGCTGAGGTATCTAAAATGTCCTGAAAAATATATCTGATCTCACTAATGACTCTATATTCTCCACTGTCCTATTAGGACCCATCTAAGAGTAAGAATAATGGGGTGGCCCCTAAACTTGCCTGCCTGTTAATAGTCGTTGTCTAAAAGTGTCGCATCAGCTTTTTGTGTCTGTCTTCGTCTATTGGAAGTGCTGTCCTATGGACTGTTCTTTAATGTTACCAAGCACTCAGAGAGTTTTAGTGTTACTGCATATTCCTAACTAGGCATAATACTTGGCTAGGACAAGATTTGGCTTCTAGGCATTTTACATATAGGAAGTGTGTTGTTTAAAAATATGTTAGGGTAAGAAAATGTGTCTTAGGTCATGAAATTGATCACAAATCTGAATCCAAACAGATATAAAAAAAATAAAATATTATATAATAATATTATATATATATATAAAAATATTATATAGTCTCTCAGGTATGTGAGGTCATTAAAGCTACATGTATAAAAATTTTAGCACGTGCAGAATTTGTAAATGCTGTTTAAAATAGTACATTACAGCACATTTTTCCTCAGGGCATGTCAATTTCCACAATGTATTAATATATTGAACAAAATTGTCATCACCTTATATAAAAACATATCATTTATTATAAGCGGTATATTCTGCTCCCCCTTATTTGCTGTATGACCAAGGACCAATTGCCTGTCTAAAATGTCTCCATGAGGGAAGGGCCCTTTCAGATGGACAAAATTGGATGAAATATTGCGAAGCAGATGTAGCATGGGGATTGTGTTTAATTACAGTCCAGTGTTCTCTGCATACTGAAGACCTGAATGGGGACACACACAGGCCTCCACTAATACTGAGCTCCACACATTATAGCTGTGCACGCTGAAGCAGATTATTAATCTAAAAAAGTGCTTTCATAGCCAGAGAACTGAATTACAATCCATTTGAGAGAAAAATGTGCATATTTCATTTGGGGAGCGATGGAAAGTTTTGTCTTCTTACATTACTCTAAAAACTATCACAAAGTTCAATGTGTTGAATTGCAAATGAACAGTGAAACTGTGAGAAATGTTTTTCTTTTTTTAATCTTTTCATCCAGACTTTGAGCTGTCTTTATCTACAACGTTCGTTGAGGAAAAGCAGACAGAAATGAATTTTAAAAAGAGGACAAATCCTCAAGAAGTAATTTTGATCATAATAATGGCATGGATGAAAAGTAACATTTAGTCATTACTGCCAGGGGAAATTTATATGAGAGATATATATATTAGCATTAAGGAAGCCTATTAGTAATGGATCTCATCCTTCGGGGTCAGTGCTGATGAGTAATAATCTTATGCTAATATATTCTGTGACACAATCGTCTGATTTTGTGAGGAATCAGCCAAGCTTTGTGACACGTCTTTTTAATCTGCACTCAGTTAACAACAGACATTTTCAAGCCATTCATTAAACCTCTGGTGCAGTAAAAAAGTAAAAAGCAAGTAAAAACATGGTTCTTTGAATAGTAATCCTGGACTTCATTACAGTAAAATAAAAGACAAAGGGGTGATGACTGTTTTATGTTAAAAAGTTTTCATGATTCTGCAAAGTAACTGGAGATGTTAAATTTTCAATTGATACCTAGTTCTGTTGACACCTAAAATGTAGAACCCTGAGGAGAAATATAAATAGACACAAATGAGAATTGACATTCAATGGGAATTGGACAGTTAGGATGCAGTAATGTTGTAAGAACAGTAAGGTGTAATGTGGACAGTGCAGCTAAAATAATCTGGAAACTTTGAGCCTAAAATGCTTCTCATCCCACTTAGGTAAAAGTCTCTGTTTTCTTCCCTTTTTAATGTCATTGTTGTCTCACAGAAACAATTGAGATATACAGGAGATTTAATTTGTGATCATTCTAAAATCTAAAATGTTAGTTTTAGTTGAGCCACACTGAATGACAGGATGTCTGGCTACCAAGCAACAAGGTCAATTTAACAGTACGATTGTACATATAATCTTACTGTAAAGTCTTTGTGAAGTGCTGAATTAAATGGTGACAATAAACTGCAATAAACATTTACTCAATGTCTCTCCTCAAACTTTCTTCAAGCATTAAGAGCGGCTTTCTGGAAGCAATGAGGACATACACAAAGACATCACAAGGAGCAAAGGGAGGGTGTTCTGGGTTAAAACAATGGTGACACCCACCTTAACAAACATGTGCCGTACCACAAACCGGCCTCCTCCGCTCAACCAGTGTGCTCGTGAGCCCACTCGACAAATGACTGCCTCACAGGACCCTTTGTTTTGCTAACTGGTTACTGTGGATGTGGAAAATAAGGAAAACTTGAGTAAACAAGCAGTGCTTAACATCTCAATGGAGCTGCATGGGTGTTCTTCAGCACAACAGTCTGGGCCACAAGGCAAACTATGAGAATATCATGCCCTGAACTCAACAACAAACAGGCTTCAATTGTGTTTCTAAAGCAGCCCACTGCATTTTGATTTGTGCTCATTGTTTACGCACAGCAATGAAAAGGAATTGTCTTGGACAAACGCTACTCTTTGAGGGTATTGTTTCAGTTTCTGAAGTCTACTTTGTTATTTTTCTCAGAGTTGTTATGTGTCTGAAGCCTGATTTGTGTATGCGCTAATCACATATCTTTTTATTTGATAGGTTTACGAACGTGACACAAATCTGCATCTAAATAGTTTTGCTTTGGTATAAGAAGAGTCATTTATCTTGGTCATTTATCTTGTACTTTTTCTTAATGTTCAGTTCTGTAAACAAGCATGTATATAAAATGCATTGTTCACCCAAAATTAAAAAATGTCAGCAATTATTTACCCTCATGCCATTTTATTATGACTTTTTTGTTTGGTAAATAATTGAAGATTATGTAACAGAAATTTCAAGCTGCTGTTTTCATACAATAAAAGTGAATGATGACTACAGTTCCTGCTTCATATTAGCTGTATTCACTATATGGAAAATCAGCTTAAACATTTTGATCTCTTGAATTATCCTCTACAAGTGTGGTTACATTAGACTTTGTGCTACATTCACTTATATTTATACATATGTGAACACAGAACAAAAATGCAAGGACATGCAAAGACGTTTCATTTTGCACTGTGCAGTTTGGTGACCTTTGACTTGTAAATATACAAATACACTAAAGAAGTTTGATCAATAGAGGATTTAAATTGCAAACTGACCACATTCCAAAGCAAATTCCAAAGCTGTATTGTTTGCACTGAGGTGGGGTGAAGCTGTGAAATACTGTACATACCTTTTAAAATGTAAAATATTTTTTAATGTATTATTATTCACAATAATTGAAACAACAGTGTGACATCATATCCTGTTACCATATAATCCTGCATACCCAAAGTCTAGTGTGACTGCACCTTGCAGTGGATAGCTGCACCACTAAAAGGTTGAGTAAATATGTCCATGCCCTCTCCTATCTGCAATATATGATGGGACACTGGCCATTGTCTTGTCTTTCATTAGAGGCTGAGAACATTCTGTCTTTTATTAGTGTCTAGTTTTGTAACACTGCCAAATAACACTTGATTGCTCTTTAATTAAATATTAATGGCCGTCATTACATCTTCATTTATAATGAATGGCCGTTAACGACTGATATTGCACATTAATGTAATTAAACATTAGTAAAGAAGTAATGTAATTTCGCTTTCTCTAACGACTGGAGACTGGATGACTTTATATAGCAGAAGTGGCCGGATGAGCTACAGTGGCTACAGCCAGAACACTAGGGTTGGTATTAAAATTGCAATGGCTTCAGAAAGGTCTGCTCTGTAGTGCAATGCTACTGATGAGCACATTTGTGTCACATTTGTGTTGATAGTAAATGTGTTAATCTGCAATTAAACTTGTTAGGCTTGGATTTAAGTCATAATGTATATTAATTGACTAGGGCATAGTTTCCAGATCATGTCATATAGACTGTATAGTATGTTTTTTAAGCCTTTCTACAAATATAATTTACATCGTTTTATATGTATTATTTACATCAGGAAACCCAGCTTGGATCAGATAACATTCAGATAACACACTTTAACCATGTCTTTAGTCGTGCTTAATAGAGAAATTCCATGTTTTCATGTATCCAGACAAAGCAATTAAACACACAAAGTCCAACCTGCCCCTTCACCCCAAGATGTGTATCTGGAGAGTTTTATACAGAGAAGCTGTTGTAAGTTTGTGTGGGACCAGGAGACTGTGGCCTGGGGCATCAGAGGAGACTGGCATCAATAACTCTCTTTTTCTCACCATGATGAGGCACCAACTTTAACCTCACATCTGAGGGTGTCAGTCTAGCCTCATTCTATGTGATGCAGCTGTGATTGTGCCGGTCAGCTTTCTTTCTGCAGAATTCTCTTTGATGTAAGTAGATATTAAAATGAAACATTGACTTTTTTCTTCAGGTACAAGCAAACCACAATAGTTTTACAACTTGCATATTGCATCTATTTTGTAATCACAGAACTGTTTTAAATGTATTCATTTGGCAGACATTTATCCAAAGCAACTTACAGTGATTTAAATGTATACATTTTTTTTTAAATCAATACTTGCATTCCCTAGGATTAAACCCACAACCTTTGCACTGTTAACGCAGTGCTCTACCAGTTGAGCTATAGGACATATTAGAATTAACTTGGAACCCATTAGGATACAACACATGCTTTCAACCTAACAGATCAAAGCTGAGAAAAAAGAAAACAGGAAAGCAATGAGCAAATACTTTCCACAAGGTAATAAAAATGAAGTTTGCGCTAGAGCATTGGTAAGCACAGCACAGGCCCCAGCCATTAAAAGACAATCACTTCTCTCTAGCGCTGTGAAAACAAATACACATGATGTGTCTACAGGGCTGGTATCCTCTGATGGCACTACAACTTCCCCTAATTAAAGAATTCTACAGCACACCAAGACCCAAACAATGACTGTGTTTTTAAAATATCACATTATATTGTATCAACTGTTTGTGGGAGGACGGGCAGAGGGAGAGAGAGAGACAGAGAGAGAGAGAGCGAGAGAGATCACACAATACTTTTCTGCTCATTGATTGAAATAAAGGTGGAAATGGTCACTTGTACAGCTTTACATTAAGAGTATAAAATTAAGAGTATTAGGAGTATTAAATTATGGTATTGTTGGATCTAAGAAACTGTTTATCTGGTAATAACATCTGTTTTCTAATTAGATCACAAGTGGTCATGCAAGACATTAACTTGTTTGCACCTGGCCGTATGTGCATCTGCGGGGCATGCCACTGGTGATTTGATTTCAATGTGTCACTGCCTTAATAAAGAACATTAAATAACATCAGCTAAATATGCTTCCAAATTTAAATTCCCATTTTTAAATTTCAGATTTCTCATTACCCAAAAACCCACTATTCAACTGTCTATGGCCAACTGGCTATGCACCCCAAATTACACACAAAAAAAACATTAAAAATGGTAATTTATATGAAGTAAGGAAATATATCCTATTATATCCTAATATATACATATATAGGTGTTAAAATATACCAGAACATCAGGATACAGCATATACCCATTTTAAATATGAGCACAATTATGTGATTTTATAACTCTTTGATAGACAATATACATAAAAATAAAATTATAACATGCTGGTTAAGCCCAAATTTGTAATATAATCGCTTGCTGTTTGTAATTCTTATTAATAGCTCAATGCATTATTAAAGACAGGCAACAGACTTGCTGGCAAAACACGATAGTTAGTTGAGGTGCGATGCCCACCTGTTTTGAAACCTTCCTATTAGAAATGTGTGCTCTCTGATCACATTAACATAACACAGTAATGTTCTGGCAGATTCAACAAAAGTTGCTCTGTGAAGCATGTCTTCTGTGTACCGATGCAGCTACATTACTGTGACATAGTAAAGCACTGGGCTGTTTGATCTTTCCTTGAAAAGATCTTTCTCTTAGTTCCCTTTGCATACGCAGGCTGAAATAATTGGATTTGGATTTATAAATTGAAGTCACACCTACAGTGTGGCCAGTCATAAGAGCAAACAAGCAGGCTTATGCTTTATTGCCTTATTTCGTTTTAAACTTCACGCCATGTTCTCAGGTTTATGAAAAAGTCTATGAAAAGATAAAGTAGAGAGCAAGGCCTATGCTAGGAATTCAGGGCCCCTTGGTATATTTTCCTGTAGGCCCCTTTTTAAAAATACATAACAAATAAGATGGACCCATACAATAGTGGCCCCACTACATACACCCCATTAGCTATAGCACTGGAAGGGAGACGTGTATTTTTGTGTGTAGTATTAGTATTTGCACAGAGAATTTTAGCACAGCTAACATTTACACAGCTAACCTGATGTCATTTTAAAGCTATTTTAAACTCCCTGTGCCTCATTCTGGACTGAAGCATCTTCACTGAACACTGCAACACAACATTTATAAACGAATTAAACATTCCTGCCACTAGCAACTGCTTATATATTATCCATTGTAATCACAATTGTCTCTCAACACTGCTTGTATCATCATTCAGTCTGTTTAGCCGATTATGAGGCATCTAATTTGACACCTTCTCATTTGCTTCAGATATTTATCAGAGCCAGCTCTGACCATATTAAAACAAAATCTACAGTCATTTAGCAGAAGAGGCCTCAGCTCTAAATTGAGTTTCATATTCTGCCTTAAAACAAACTTTCATATCTCAAGCTTATGTTGACAGGCAATTAGGGAAAGGAGAGACATGGGTGTCATTTGATAATTGGAGGGATAATTTATAGAACATGCCCACAAAAGATTTACTGTAGCAGAGGAGAATAACACATTTTATAGAGCTAGTTACTTAATGACAAACTGTTTTTGTTGTTGTTAGTTGCCTCTCCAAGTCCAGGTATTAAAAGCATTATTTTTTCAGTCCAGTCACAGAGGCGAGTATAATGTCGATTTGAGGGACAGTTTTATAAGACAGTAAACAAATAAAACATGATTTATTGGTGGAATAAAGACAAACAGATTTGCTTTGATGTTTCTGGAATTCTTATTTCATTATGGAGTTCAGAACACATTTTCAAATGCCTGCGCTGTGGAATTGCACTTTAAAAAGACATGCAAACATGACATTACAGTAAATGTGCTATACAGTAAATCTATAAATAAATGTACTATTTTCTTACACAAACAAGCTATTTATTTGAATCCATTTATGTGACATTTATATGAATATGTGATTAAGTTCATGTCATATTGGAAGATGCATACGTTCTTTCTATTGCATATAACTATTTTAAAACTGACCACACATGTTGGCTCTGTGAAGTCACACTCAAATAAAAGTATATCACAGTCTAAGCAATAACATTTTTCTCACCTTGATGAAAAGCGATTGAGGCTTCACACTACTGTGTTAAAGTTTTTGCTATATTGAATCAGAGAGTTGTTTGTTTACTCTCTTCTATGACTACATTGCATTTCAACTAACAAACAACCAGCCAAGAGGGGCTGCAGTTTTCACCAAGAAAGCTGCATTTCTTCTGCAGCTAGATGATGTATTTTACTTGCATGGATTGTGTACAAGTTACTGACACAAGACAATACAAGCTAGTTGCATCTTAAGTTGTAATTGTAAATGTTATAGATGCTATAGGCCATGTTTAGAGATAGTGGCCTATAGAAAGAGAATATGGGCTATACACAAGTGCAGTTTCTATAGATAAGTGGATAAACATTGAGGTAGCAACAAAAAGGTTGTGGGTTTAATTCCCAGAAAACACATGTACTGCTACAACATATTCTTTGTATGCACTTTAAGATGTTTTAGACAAAAATGTCAATTGCAAAAATGCTGCTACCACAGACAACAGAGACAGGTTATTGTTTATCATTTTTGAAATAAAAAGCTCCTCATTGAACTAGCATTCAACTTCCTGGTCTGTCAGAACAAAGTCTCTATTTGCAGCCCACTGATTAAACTATTAGTGGGCTGCAGATCTGCAATAACTCTGCTAATCTACTTGAGCCCATTGCAACTCCAAATGTCTGATGTCCTGTGCAAAGGCACAGAGCAAAACATATTTCATAAACCTCCACAAAGAATAAATTCTCCTCCGTGGCCTACAAAGCATTCCACGTTTCTCCATGCAAGCCCAGCTGCTGAGAATAGAAAACACTAGACCTTTTGTGAGATGATTCAGAATATATGAGTCCTCAGCTACAGAATTATCCCTCTCTTTCCCTTCCATGTTTCCTCCTTTTTAAGGTACAGTCCGTTTAGATTTTGTCATCTTATTTGTTAGAACATCTTTCTGGAGTTGCCATAACAAGAACATAATGGGTATCATTGTAGTATGAATTATGCTTGGACCTGTGAGTGGGTGGGTTGAACTCATGGAGGACAACACCATGATGGTGTTTTTCTGCCCATGACAAAGAGCTTCTTAATTGTGACTGAGTACGTTTCAGAAGTGAGTCATGTCATTCGGTCTGCTCTGCGCACCACAGACCTTTGGCCATTGTGTTTGTCCATTTTAATCAAATTCTGGACGAGCTTATGGTTGGAGCCAATGTGAATGATAAAAAGAGAGGCGATCTGAGATGAGGTTGTGTCGTGAAGTCATGTTTTCCAGCAAATAGAGGCCTGCTGTCCCATTTAGACCAACACACACCATCCTTTTGTGCAGCGTTATTCAAATGGGGTTTGGTTTTTAAGCGCGGGTCCATCTGGCATGAAAGCCCAATAGAAATCTAAAGGACAGAATATGGGACCAGTAAAAAGGCTATAATAAATGTCTTGTCCCAGAACCCAGGCAAAAGAATGTGGAAATGGCCCAAGAGGCAAAAGCCTGCCAGACATACAGAAACAGTTCACATGTCAGAGGAAATAGAGATTACGTTACATTCAATACATTTTTCTAAAGGCAAAATGGCAAACTATCAGCAATGAATCTCTTTGTTCTTTAAACACAGAATTGTAGAAGAGAATTGGCCAACAAACTGAGACTAATATAGCCCAAAAATCATTTTTATCATAGTTTTGCAATATATTTTATTAATATATACAATAATATGTTTTTGACATTTTCACAATATTATTTACAAAATGTTCCTGTGTTAAAACATTTTTAGCAAAAAAAGGACATTAAAACTGTTATAGGACTAAAGTTGAATTGACACAGGATTCTATTGTAGTATGTAAATATTTACAGCTTTACCCAGTGATACGAGCACATGGGCGGTAGCGTCTGTACAGAAACACACACAAACACACATGCACGGCTCCACTACCTTATTAACACTGACATCTGATGCCACGACTGGGCAAACGAAGCTCAACAATTGATGTCAGAGCCTTACAAATTAAATAAATGGGGAAACGCTATGGTGTATTACACAGACTAAGTCTCCTTAATGAACAGTCACACGTTGGTGCACAAACGTCCTGTGCCAGACAAATCAAACATGTGCTGGCTGGAAAACTGCCACAGACCTGCAAGCGAAGAGAGAGGAAAATCAATGAATAGATTACCTTTATAGATTAAGTACAAATTGAAAAAAGTGACAATTAAATTAACCACATTTGTAGTTCACGAACATGCTAAGGTTAAAAACTCTGAACTGATGTTTCTTTCAAAAATTTTATGCTTAAATAAAAGGTTTTTTAATGTATTTTGAAATGAGGAGCAATAGATAATGGTCACATTTAACCAATGAGCACAAGAACAAAAACAGCCAATCAGGTATTAAATGCAAAGACAGACAGATGTAAATAATATGTAAATAATAATAAAAATTGTCACAATTATTTTTGTTTTTAGTATTTGTACATATATGGCATAATGTAGTATATACATAATGATATATATTCTGCTTTTATCTCCTGCAGCTTTGTGGTCTGTTACCCAGCGCCTTAAAAAGTGTTCAATGTGCAAGGACATTATTTTCAAATACACACATACGATCACTTCCTTTGCTGTCGGAAAACATGGCACAATAGGTGCAAATACTGCGGGTGGGTGGGATACAAACTGCAGCCAGACATCTTTTATTCTCTAAGGTGGGCTGAGCAAAGCTTTGAAAGACAGGAGAGGAGAGAGATGGAATATCTAAAAGGGGTTAAGTGCCGGGGTTACCCATCCACGGAGCATAAAATGAAGGCTCTCACTTTGATGGACACCAGAACCTGGATCCCTGATGTCCCAAAATATTAGGTTTCTCTTCTAATAATGTTGGAAATATTGCCTACTGTCATGATTAATCTGGCCGGCCGCTGCTGCTGATTGCAGGTGACGCGGTCACAGCGCAGTGCCCGTGTTAGTTTCCACACACCGTCAGCTTCACTCCCAGTTTCAGGCGAGCCAGTCTGCACAGTGATAGCAGCTCTCCTCTGCCTCTAATGGATTGTGACAGCCAAGAAGGAAACCTTTATTTTAATTCAAACAACAAAAGCCAAATAGCAAAACTTATGTACGTGCCCAACTTTTTCTACTGCGCTTTCTCTTATCTTCTCGCTTCTCTCTCGATTACTTCTGTTTTTTGCTGTCTTTCTCTCTATCTAGCATCACCGGTAAAGCGGTGCGAGGGCCACATGGGGCGAGAAAATCCTGGAGCCACAAAGCGCGGAGGTATTTGCAGATGTGGAGGATGGCGCAAAAACATTTGTTGAATCAAAGGCTTGAATTATTGCACAAAGTTCAGCAAGTTTCACATGGTACTTAGAAACACCATTGTCCCAGTCAGGAACAAGGAAGCCCTTTCTTCAGAGGGGGTGAAAGACAACCTTGGCCATTCTCATAATCGAATCTGTTTATCCCAAATGGCCTATCAGGACAAGGCCTTAGGAATTCTTTGCAGTGGCAGTGGTCAGAATGCACTGTTTGGCCAAACAATGGCAACATTGATTTTAATGCTTGGAGAATTTTGGTTGAGCTGAGCAAACTGTGCAGGATGGAGGGGGAATACCACTCTCTGTCATTCCCATGAGGAGGAAAGGGGTCACATCTATCTCCACCACCTCCCTCTTCCACCCACTCCATCCCGCTCCATCCGGCTATGATCTCATGCTGAAAGCTGTTCTCTCAAACAAACATATGCAGATTGTCAGGCTAGAAAATAGCGCCACTTCCTCTTTCTCTCCTGTCGCTCTCTATCGCCATGCCATTATGAGGCACGATATTATTTTCCCTGTTGTCTCCACACAATCGTTCCTTGTTGACAGTATACCAAGCCCAAAATGGGAGTGGGGGACCAGTGTTTTGAGAACTGATGTTACATTGATGTCCAGTTGCCATGGGGCCGCAGTTGCGGCATGAAGTCACGACCTTCCTGTTTGGCAACATAGTAACTTATTGAGTCGATACAAATTACCCTGATTCTTTATCTACCAATTTAGCTGCTGGTAGTGGGCAGGGGTCATGCAGACCCATTCATAGGAGAGCTTTTGAAGTTACTGCTACCACTGTGAGACTTTAACACTCACCCCCATGCGGTGGGAGCAGAGGTGGGTGGTGGGGGGGGGTGTTCCCAGACAATGAACACCATTGCTTCCCGCCTTCAAAACACTTACTTCAAAAGGACCTCCCTCTGCCAATCCTGAGTTTGCACTGCTCACCAACACTGGACATGCTTTTCCCAGCGGATATAAATGTTTTATTAGAGGTGACACCTCAAGCTGGTCTTCTGCATTTCAGTGCCAACAGTCCAAAAGCACTAAGGACACAAAAGCAAAAGGAGAATCATCATGCAAAACAGCATAAACAAAATCACCAAATCATTTATTTGAACACAGAAATATTTGAGGTAGCTTTTTAATAGCATCTAGCATTCACAACATATACATTACATTTATTTAATTGGCAGAAAATTCTATCCAAAGTGACTTACAGTGAATTCAAGGTGTACATGTTTTTATCAGTACTTGTGTTCCCTGGAATAAAACCCACAACCTTTGCACTGAGTTAAGCTACAGGAACGGCTTAACAAACCCAAACAACAACAGCAAACCCAAAAAAAATGCCCCAGCAATGTTGAAGATATTATCTGAACATCTAATCCAAATGTCAACATAAGACACGCTTTTCTCAAATTATAACCTGATTTATGTGGCATGTAATATTCAAGCTCTCTGTCAGCAGAGAAAAATATAATGATTTACAATAGGTATACATAATTGATTGCCAATCAGGCCTCTAATCACCCTTCAATGAGGCCACTGTGTTGCCCCAAGAAGATGGATGTTCAAAGAAGCCTTTGAAAAACAGATGGTGGATCCCTAACAATAAGGTTTTTGCTTCCTTCTGAAAATGATCATCTTCCTGTGCAACACTGACAGATCATTAACTAATACTAATGTTTCCTAATGAAATAATATGTACATTTTTAATATAACAAGACATTATAATCAAACTTCACATTATGTTACATTTATGCATTTATTTTGTTGTGTTATAGTGTCTGTCTATAAAAACAGCTGTATGGAAGTATAATACTAGTTTTTCTCCTTATTTGTTTTATTACTGTTTTTGTCACTGTCCTACAAAAATAATTTTGTTTCCGTTAGAGTGTGAATAGATATAATGAATAGCACATTAAAATACTCAATTCACATGATTGTTGTTGGTGCAGAAAAACAGCACTGAGGCACTAATGAAATGTATAATGCGTAGCATCAGCCACAATGAAACGGTGCTAATGACACAAGGGTCCTTTCTCAAAAGATGAATGTGTTTCCTTACATTTGCCCACCTTAACTGCTAGGATTTAATTTGTTGACAATTGATACTGATCACAGTCAAATGGCTTTTAATTGATATCAGTGCGGAAGCAGTGAACTTTAAATAGACATTTCTAATTATTGGATTTAAAAAGTGGGGGCTTTCGGGAAATGTTATGGCATTTGGAAAAGGATTCATGAGGCAATAAGGAGATGGCCACCCTGCAGCTAAATGACATTAAAGCCTGTTACCGATTATACCTGAAGGGAGCAATGCCACCAGTCTCAGGAGGCGAGAGTGGGGTCCCACCTCGGGCTGGTACTTATCTGGAGAATACATTACTTTATCCTGATAGCTGGATATTTCTGTGTCACTCATCTTCCAATTGAAATGTAGCTCATGTCTCTGCAGGAGTCAAAAGGAGGTTGAGCTGTTGTGGGAGACAAATGGTGTCTGAATGAAAGTATTTACTCATTGCTAATGTTTGCAGTGTACTGTTGTTTACAGAGATATGCTGTCAGAAGAGATGAAACAATTAACAATATCACACAACACACAGTGCTATACTGAATATTACACAGTTTATACTGAATATTAGCATTATGATTATTATCTGCCTCACTTGACACTCAATTGTAATATAACAGTTCCGTAAGCAATAATTTAAACTTACGTTTTAGACCCAATTTGATGAGGTGTTGAGATTAGCCAATGAGATTCGTTTCCCATGAGGGCATAACAGGATAAGATTGTGGGGCTGATGGTCTGCCTGTAAACCAATAACAACACAGACATGCAGAGTGATACAAACTGTGAAGAGTTCTATAGTTGTTATAAGAATTACCAAATCAAATGAAAGGACCTGAATTTTTTGTATAATGAATGACATTGACTAAAGGCCTTTAGTTGTAAAACAAAAAGTTGTAAAACATTTGATTGATTTAGTCATTTGCTTTATTCATGTAGCAAATAATGATAGGCATAACCCTCAACAACATTGTTCAAACACTATAGTCTCCTTTAAATGAGATGAATGAAACTGGTCAAAATGGTTAGTAACTGTCATCATTAACTTATGCTTAGTGTAAGCCAGATATAGCTTTCCAAGCCCTCCCACGCCAATGATGTCCCATTAGAGAGCTTAAATCTCATTACCTCATTCATCCAAGCACCAACACGCCTGCGGGGAGCTAGCAAACAGCCGTGACAGTGCCCAGACAGACCTAGACGATGTCCCACAAAGCTCTATCCCAGTTCCTGTGGCATTTCCAGCATGGATCCCTGTAGGAGGAAAGTCAGACTGTAGGGACAACAGTGGTTATCTATGGTTAAATGCGGTTTGAAGAACATTGGGGGGGCACTCCTGGGGTCAGGCAGACACGGTGTGAGAGGGGTCACAGAAGGTGATAATCTGAGAGGTCTAAACACTAAGGCTACTGTGTCTTTGGTCTCACTCCCTCAGGTGAGGTTAGAGGCTCTATATTTTGCAGCACCAGCACAGGACTAAGGCTCCGTGGAGAATGAGTGAAGGAATGAACCTGGAGAGTTCAGAAGAGTGATGGGCACCCACTGTGGTAGAAGTTCTCTAATCTTGTCAGAAATGATGAGCCTTAATGCATCACCCACAGTTAGCATGAGAGATGGATCAGCTCAATTAAATTCAGTTTATATACAGATAAAAAGTCATGCATTTGCAATTATTTTCAATAATAAAGATGTTTAGTCAATCAAGAGAGTGTCTTCCTCATCTTCAATAATGTGACAATGTTCACGTACACAATGCAGCTAAATCTTAAGTCCAGTTTTGTACACATTGAGTTCAGTTGATAATGCCAGTAAAACAGCATTTTGTAAACAAATTAACTTTGTAAAAAATGTGCATAACAAATTATTAATTATATAATTAAATGTGCTTCTAAAAACTCATACTGCAGGTTCTAGTTACTGGTGGAACCCTCTTCGAACTCCATTATAACTAGAATGAATTTAAATTCACACACGATTAATTAGATTTCTTCTCTGAAAAGCGTCACTCAGTGTGGCCCTCATTTTTACACTGGGCTGCAGCAGGAACAGTCACATGTAATGTCTGTCCAGCATGCTTCATTGGCTTATAATGGGGGATCAGTGTCACAGCAGCCAACAAGATGATTACATGCCATTGAGCCACAGCCATTCTTTAGTATCGATCCACTTCAGCTGGGAAGACAGAGGATGTAAAAACTGAGCCATGTGCAAGCCACTGAGACAGAGACCCAATATGTGTTTATTTCTACATATAGGCTGCGCTGCAATACTTGTGTTGGACATGAAATTTCACTCAGTTAACCTCAGTGTTGAAGTAAAAAAGGCCCTTAGGTTAATTCAGAGAGAGAACAGACTCTAGGAGTAGGATGTCAAAAAAACACTAGAATTCAGGACAAAGTTCAAAGCTGCATGTACATACATAATATGTATAAATTATGTTGCTGTGTTTGGATCAGTTAAATCTCTATGCTACAATGATGAGGATAAAAGAACAAAAGGAAATATTTCTTTAACATTTACTTTAATGCAATAAACTGAACTAAGTTCTTGAACCAATTTAAATGGATGGTTAATGATTTCCACTGAAAACCAATTAACCAATATTAGTCAAGAGCAACCATCTGACACCACAGAAATGCGGGAAACGGTCTGATTAACCTGTATTGTCATTTTGAAACACTGTCTGTGTACCAGTGATCAAGTACGTTTACAGTTCTGCCCGATTGTGCGTAAACAAACTGAAGCATCAGTAGATCACAATAGTGTTTTAACCAGAACCAGCCCCACGAAGAGCGGATGCTAGTCTATTGCATGTTTTCTGTGATAATTGCAATCTCACCAACATAAACATTATTCCCTTTTGTACACTGTGGGGCTATACAATGTCTCATAACAAAACCCTCAGATCATCCATGTGAACCGACTGAATAGCTTTTGTTGTTTAACATAAATCAATTATTTATGCCTATAGAGCTTCAAAATGTTTATCTTTAAATAGTAGAAAGATAGAGGAAAACAAATGATGTTTTATGAAAAGACACAATGTTTAAACAGGGGATTTGAAAGATGGTGCTCTGGTTTCATGGGAGGTGTTTGTAGGGAGATTTGGGAAAGAATTGTCACTGATTACTGCATGAAACATTAACAAAGATTTACACACATCTGTAATGTCTTACAGATATAGCTGAAAAAGGAACATAGACAAAGATTTGTACAAACGATCTTGTGCAGCAAATGTGGGTTTGTGTGTGTACATGTTTTGCTAGCCTCGTGGAGACAAAATTGTCAGTGGAAGAACAGGAAGACCTGTCAAAAGAAATAAGCCCAATAATAAATGTAAAAATACTAAAATGTTTGTTTTTGATCTGGTATGTCTTTGTCTTTATTTAATTTGTGTCAATGGCTACATACACACTACATATGGTTGTCACTCCTATTTTGAATACCTAATCCAATTGTGTACACAAAGATTTTAATTTCATTTTAATATAATGTATCTAAATGTGCTTTTGAGAACCTGAGAAGTGCTGTTCAATCAAATCACAAGAGGTTTACAAAATTTGGCACCAGTTTATGTCCCTCCATCGTAGAAGCAAATTCCAAATTATTTGCTATGGTCAAACCAATTACTATGACTTCATCAATCTTTGTATTTTCAGGAGTGACTCCTGTTTTTTAGTACACACAAGATTATACTTCACTTGTCACTTAATTAACCACAAAATAAATAGTGGTGTGACTCCTAAAACTTGTAAACTGCAGTGTGTATGCTACCAAGTTGGACTCTCAAAATAAAGCACATCAGCACTTAAACTACAAATTACTTTCATTATCTTCCACATTATTATTTTCCTCAAGGGCTGTTGTGTTATTGTTGTTCGTTCAGAAGTACGAGATAAGCAAAGAAAGTGGACTCTCAAAAGCAGTTGTCATGATAATGAAGTACTTGAAATGTTGCCATTAATCGAAAACTGGCACCAGAGATCACACAAAGCATATTAACATCCATGTGGAAATAAATGTGTTTGGCCATGCACACTTGTATCATACACTTGTATCAACGGGTGACTTGTATCAAGTACAGAACACATATAAATGAAACCCCAAAAACTTCTTTGATAACACAGAAAATATAATATATTACAGTTATATGCAAACATATTAAACAAATGAGAGTAACTATAAAAAGTATGCACTACCAATATCAAACATGGCTATCACAGTGTTGCAGTAAAACTATCTGAAAACGTTAGATGAACAAAACAGGTTAAACATAACTCAGGATTAGCAGTGGACAATAAAAACAATCAGTTATTTATCTAATTAATCTAAAATCCATTGTGGGTGGAAAATTATCTATGTATGTGTGTGTGTCAGGTGGACAAACTGTATTTGTGTGAGGATGCGAAGACCCCACTTCTCAGTTACAGTACCTAAATGTCTCTTTTTCTCATAGAACATTTAAAAATTGTTCTCGCTCGACCCATGTCTCTCCAGTTGACTGTTGCTCTGCGTGACACATGTCCTTATGCTGGTTCACATGTCACCCATTAATAAACGAGGACTCACCCAGGAGGTCGAGAAGCTCAGCTGGCCCATTTGTGACAGGAGCAGAGGACTCGAGGACGGACCGTGAAGGGGAGGGGGGCTGGCTGGGGGACCACTGCATGTCTGTCATACTCTCCTAACCTTGTCTTTGTCAGAAGTGGTGAGAGTCAGAACATGAGCACATATGGACACACACACACAAATACACACACATCCCTCACTCCGAGCCCTCAGCGGCTGATTAGTGTGAGTGACAAACTGGAGCAGCAAGTCCACTCAGCTCTTCATAATAAATCTATCAGCAGGGTAATAGAATTCCATCAATCCCCCTCTTCCACTCCTCCGCCCCGCAGGGTCAGTCCCTCGGGCACCGCAGAGGTCTCTCCCTTGGGACTGTACAACTGTTATTATTCAATTACGCTCTTTTCTTCCCAGTTAAAAGACCATGATATCATTATCACTTAATGAATATATATAATTGGATCTAGGGACGCTTGCCTTTTCGAACTGATGAATAATGTTCGCTATTCATTTTGGCCTGCTATGAGCCTCCAATGGGCATCTATTACTTGACTTCTCACTAAAAATGATGATGACAAAGGGAATTTGGAATTAGCTTCAGTGTTCATTCAATGCTTAGTTAAACACAAAGGATAATAAAAAAATGGAATCTGTGGGTGAAAGCTGTGGGCCCAGTGCCATCTCACAGGTTCAGTGAAATTCAACTTTGGTGTGACAGTGATGTCATTAGACACTGAAAATTAAAGGAGGCTGCATGTATAATTTTAATGCAAGACTAAATCTGAATATATGTCTATTTTATTCTATGTTAAGTCCTAACATGTTTTCCTTTAAACTTGTAAAACATTTTGGCTTATATTTATTTATTTACTACAGGTGAGTCTACATGAGAAAACATCAGGTTCTTTTGTCTTAATAAACAAATACTTATAAATATCCAAGGCAGTGCACAGAATATAACAAAGCCCAGAAACAAGCACAATAATGACGGTAATAGGCAGTAGTACTAAAACACTGACTTAGCATTCATTGAGTTCATTTGTGAAGAAAAGGAGGAGAACACAGACAGAGGAGAGTGAGAGACCTGGGAACAGAATGAAAGGCCGTCATTTGCTTCATAGCAGTAAAATGTTGCCCTCCCATTGGTAACCAAATGCAACAGTCCCTCCCCTCCACATTGTGTGGGGTAAACGTTGCGTGGTGGGGTTCGTGCGGATTAGCGAGCCGACCAACATTATCAATCCTGGTTAAGGAGGTTCTGTTGACAGGACAGGGAAACGGGATCCAGCTGCTCCCAAAAGAGTCCACCGGGCTTCACTGAACCCTTTCTTCACACACACTCACACACGCCCATCCATACTGCCACGACAAGGCCATCTCATGCCCCCCTCCCCCATACATCACTCCAAATTAAATTTACATTAGGCCCTCCTCAATCAAGGGGCCCGGCGGAAAAACCTGACATCATTAGACAGAGCGTGTGGCTGCCATCCATTACGCTCTTATTATACACATGTCTGTGGATTTTAGCAAAGTTCATGCATACCTAAGTGCAAGTTTGTGTTAAAAATTAAAGACTCTTTTAGGAGGACAAAGGAGTTTCTGAACTGTTGACTTTGAGAGAGTCTTCATTACCCCCACAGCAGACGGATCGGCAGAGAAGCTCTGATTTTACTGTAATTCTCCTCCCTTTCTTATTTTTCCACCATCTTAACCTGTTTTGAGAAGATCAGTCAGTTTCCAGACAGTTTATCCAGATCCTCTCGGTTCTTGTCACACCTAACGCAATGCTGAGCCAGAAGGTGGAAAGTGACTACTAACAGACACATGCATACATATGCAAACACATTTGTTTCCCCTAATTTCTCCATTACAGCCATATCTGTGAAGAAGCATCTGATAGAAGCTGGTGAGAAGACAGTAGGACCAGGCACCTGAAAGTGAAGCGCTTTACTCTTTAATTGCTTCATTAGCATCAACACTAATCCCCCTCTAATTTCCACTCTCATTTCTCACACTCATTTATCCCCGCTCCCTCTTCAACTCTGCCACCCCCTTCCCGACCACCTCCCCCACCCTCACAAAGTCACACAGCACCTATTTGCTTTCAAAGAAAATGATAACAATACATCGCTCAGTAATGTTTATCTCATACACCTTATTCCCCAGATAAACACAAAGACGCTGATGAATAGAACAGAGAGGAATAGACAGGCATACTGAGGTTATTGCGTCAGACCTCCATTTTTCTCCTTGATTATGGTTTAATTACAGCTGTGTATGCTAATACACTAAACATTTGCACAAAATATTCCCAGCTTCTACCTTTTCTTTACAAGGGGCGACGTGCAATGGTGTTTTACACGTGTTTGTATTCTGTTGAAGAGGTAAGGAGCAACAAAAGTTTTATAACACAAAATTAAAACCAAAAACAAGGCTTTTCTGTAGCACAACTGAGCTCAAGGTCATAGGTGCAATTCTCAGGAAATGCATGTGAATAAATGCATGAAAACCTGAATGCACTTCACATAACAGCACCTGCCAAATTATTCATGAAAATGTCAACCAAGTTCTTCAATGCACACAGCTTAACACAGCTTCAATTTAACTTAAGCACCAAAACCAAAAGTATTTGACTTGAAAATGAATATTCTGTTATTTACTCCCTCATTGACAATGTCCAATTCAACATGGCAACTTACATTTCAGCCTCTTACTTGCAAAAATCTATCACTTTAAAGGGGTTCAGACATACCGCACCAATTATTTAACCACTTTTATGATTATCACTTTTTTGTCATTTGGGTGCTTGGCAACACCAGTCCCCATCCATTTTATTATATATTTTTTTTAATTCAACTATTTCTCTAACATAAAGCAACATACCAGAAGCCATTAAAATAACAATACTTCATTAACCTAATTTATTTCCTAAAACCGTAACTAACCAGTTAACTGTAGCTCTCTAGAGAGGTGACACAGATCACACGCCTCACTCCTGCACATACTCTGTCTCCTGTGGTCAATGACCCAGTGTGACGATTCGAACCACGATGCTCAGCCACGCAGCTCCATGAACTGCATGTCATTGAACCATTAACATACAAATGAGCCCCAGCTTAACACGTGATTAAGATTCCAAATGCCATCAAATGTTAAAGAAGTACCAACTTAAGAATAAATAACCTTAATGGAGACCCATAACATGCTGTAATTTCTTTCTTATGCCGCCTTGGTTAAAATGTCCAGAATTTAATTTCTCATCATGTGACATATCATCTAAAGAGAGCTGGCCAGGATATGAGCTCTTATAGATCCTGTCATTATATACAACCTTTTAATATTGTCATGCAAGTAAAACAGCATTATTCACACCTACAGACTGTCTACAACTAGCAAGGTATGCATTTGTCAGATCATAGGAAGAGCATGCATACTAAATTATAATCAAAATATAAAATACAGATTGAAAATAACAGACTAATAACCAACTGTATATTAGAGCATACGTTGTTATATAGGCCTGAAATGAGGGACATAACTGGTCTCTTCTTCAGCCTTAATAAACACCATCTTACAGTCACAAGAACTGCCTGTTTATGTGAATAAGTGATGACCGTTCACTGTGGTGAATGGCTAATGACCACAGCATGAATACTGTCGGAACGTGCACTGATTCATCTTGTGGTCAGTATATGTCATGTCAGTTAAGTTCACAAAAGCATATTCAACCATTTTAGAAAACAAGGCGAAAACAACAAGCTCCAGTAGTTTACTAGAAAAGCTATTATCACTAGCTAATAAGCTAGTATATCATATATTACTTTTTAATCATGTATATGTTACATTAATATATTTGGCAGTATGTATACTGTATTTGGCAGTATGTATATATGTAAAATTTGATCCCAGGCCCTTGTTGTCACTAACAATATGCACTACCAGTTGAACTACAGAAAATACTGTGATTCTTTATGTAATCTTCATATTAATTATTAAAAATGCTCTCTTACATACATCCATAAATGAAATCATTTTGATTTATACAAGTTAGATAAAATATTAAATTTTACAACATAAATACTATTTCTTTGATTACACACTTTATTTCCTTGTCCTAAATTATAGTTCTCTTTTCCTTTTGGGCCCTAGGCAGGCTACAAGGGTCAAGTCAAGACAGGGTGAAAAAAAGATCACCCTTCCCATCATTTATTTTTATCTTTCTCAGATGTCACACACAACAGCTTCTTGGGACGTAGCAACACGGATCAATATCTATTTAGTGACCTAACCCCTGTGTATGTGTATGTCAAAGGCAGGCAATCTAAAGCTGTTTGAAGTATTTCATCTGGCACAGTCCTGCCCCCTGACCTGTCCAAAACACGAACCTCTCCGTCCTAAAGGCATCCTGCTCTCTCCAGCAATAAACAAGGCTGGGAAGTTGTTGCACACTTGTCACAATGTTGGTGGCAACCGACCCCCTCTGAATTGTCTGTATCTTTCTTCACTGCACTCTTTCTCACTCCATCTCTGTAGTTTTACTGTCTCAGAGCAGACCGCATATCCTTAAAGCGTCCTGTAGAGAAAGAACAGGGGTAAAAAAGTTGTTGACCATGAAGTGAACTTAAGAATGACACATATACAAAAATGAAAAAGAACTGGTTATAAATTAGATTTTTTTAAAGTCATGTTGTTCCTGTAACATTAAATTTATAAAACAAATTCATAGATCATTCCAAAAATTCCATTTTTTATTCTGTTGGGTCACTTTGCCAATTTACATAGTTAAAGGAAAACAGGAAATGAGGAGAAGGCAAATGTTATAGACAAGACTCAAAACTGCGGCTCCTACGAGAGCACCACAGCTGCTTGTCCATAGCGCATGCTATACCCACTGCACCATGGTTCCCACAATATTACATATCCTCAATGTTACATGTGCCAATAAAATGATTTCATATGAACAAACAAATAAACAAATAACAAGTCTCATAAGTTAATTAAGCTGTGCATACAAACATCCAAATGTTTTTACAAATTTGACTAAATAATACCATCACAAACTGAGAATGAGGTTTGATAAGAACTGCTGAACTACAAAACCAAAGGGAGAATAATGATAAGTACCTAATATCTCTACTGGGTTTATTGCTCTGACAGGCTAAGGTCTGAAAGAGTAAATAAGCAGACATCTACGCCAATCGTTCATTCTGCAGGCAGTCATCCATCCAGTGTGCACCTCTTAATCTGGTCCTGCTAGCACTGGGGAAACAAAGACCTTCACCAGCTAAAACAAATGATCCTACTAGGAATGGAAAACAACTCACAGTCAACAGTTTCACTCTCAACACAAGTCAAAGCTTTTCCATCGCTGGGTGATTGAGCCACGTACATCCACATAAACCCACATAAAATACACCACAAAACAGAGAAAGAGAAGAAGACAGTTCTGATATTTTGTTATGTGCTGCATGTGATGGCTAAACATAACTGGAACATTTATTGTGCGAGACTAATAACATATCATTTCACATGCAGAATTGTGACATTTTCGTAACTAGAATACATTGATCTGTGTGCACATATTAATTCAGAGTGAATGCATATTGAGCAGCCGTATCCTAAATAATCCTATTTATAGAACTTTATGCATTATTCAGGGAGTGCACTGAAACATTTTAACTAGCATATCAAGCAGTGTAATTTGTTAGCATAACTGCACTGCATCTTCATAATGCCCAATGAAAGAAACAAAAACTATTCTTTGTTCATATGATGCATGATTTAATCCACCAAAATGACTCATTTCCATCCACCCATGTTCACAATCTGATTATTTATCATTTCTTTCCAAAGCAACTAACTGCTACAAAAATATAGGTATATAATCAAATATATGACACTATAGCTCCCTATAGCTGCCTATAGTAAGTTTTGAATGCTTGTTGAAAAGAAGCTTGGCTTGCTATTTGCAGTAGCACCCTCTGTGATTTATTCCCCTGTTCTTATCCTAATTTTAAGGTGAAATTAGAGGTCTGTGTCAGCCCCATGTGAGGGTGAGTAAGGGCCATGGAAATATCAAGTAAAAGGGTGTGGTCACCTTCCGTTGGCACGTCGAGGGAACGCAAACAGCGCTGACAGTCCTGATGGCTCTGTAATGAATATGTTCAAAGTGCAAAACAGAGCCCGTGCCAGTACAACATTATCAAGTGAGAGAAGCCACTCATGAGGGAATTCCAAGCATATATATGAACAATGTTTGTTTTTACTGTTTAATAAAACTCACTCATCAAGATTAACCAGCCTTCCGTGAAACACTCTGAATGTCAGATTTACCCTTTCCACTTCCACAGTTATTTCTGTACTGTGAACCAATCTTATTTAAATGATAAGCATGCTTATCTAAATGAAATCTAAATACTGTAGATGCTCAACTCAGGCATGGCGCTAAATATAGCTATGAGTAAATTGTGAACTCTTTCAGTGTCAAGTCCAACTGGTGATATGACTCAGTGAGACAATGACATCTCTGTTATTGTTTTTCACCCTGTTCACACTCTGCTAATGATCTTCTCACTCTGTGATGCGTACAACAAATAAGTGTGCAATATTAGCTCCAACAAAAATGGTGCAAACAGAACTTAAAAACGATTCAGATGAGTCGTTCCATTTGTCAGTAAAGCCGAGCTAATATGTTATATAAAGTCAGAGTTTACAATGTATGTGTGAAAACATTATTTTAGTGTTTTGACAGTGTTTACATGCATAAAAGCAATAACATACAGTGGGAAACAAATGACTTTGCACAATTAATCTAAAATAATAAATCTAAAACTAGCAGCACAAGGGATTATGAGTTTGTGTTGCATGAAGCACTGATTTTTATTAGTGTCAAGACATATATAACTATATAACCCACTTTTCTGTATGTCTCTAAAGGAAGAGGAAAAAACTAAATGACATAGTCAACAAAGCACTAAATGTATGTAACATCCTCAACATTATGCTTCACTAGCTTTCTTTGTGTGAAATGTGTGTCTATACTATGTACATGCATGAATGACCTAGTGAGGAATTTAGCTTAGTACTAAATGAAGTGACTTATGCCAGGCAAATTTAATATGTGAATTCCACATACTGAAGTATTGGGGGTGTACTAAATTGTTGCCCCAAGGCAGGGTGATAAAGAAGAGCAACACTGGAGGAAGAATGAAACCGTTGTATGTCAAAAACAAAAGACCAGAAAGTTTAGACATTTAACAAAAACTCTACTAAGTACATTCTAACTGAGCTAATATATAGAGCACACCTGCAATACATGATGACATCATGACACTTAAGTGTCCTGTAAAGTTTAAGACTGTAACAACATTGTCAAACAGGACACAAACAGTGGTTTACTTAAGCAATGAAAATGGTGAAAATTGTATGGGTCAAATAGAAGGATTACAGAGAAAAGTTTGTATACTTCCCAAACCACCAAATCGCCACTTACCTGTGAGCGCTACACAACTGATGATGCTAAAAGACAGGAAAAAAACAAGCACAACAAAAACTGTGGAAATGAAACACCAACACAAATAAACCATGTTAGCTCTCCAAGGCCTTGTTTTATTTAGCCATGTGTATTTTAACTCTGCTTACGCTCCTTTTATAAACATCAAGGCATCTGGGCGGCAAATGCCGGGTGCTGACGCTCAACATACAATCTCTGCAGGCCTCACTGATTGCATTTACCAGATTAAACACTTTGTAAACATTTGATAACATTCAAAGAAGGGCATCGGCTGTCCCAAATAGAATTATGTGCAGATGCAAGTCATCTGACAGGAATAGTTGTAATTTCTAGTGTAGATTGTTTTCATGCAGAATTCTAACATGATAATTAAATCTGCTGTTCTGAGCCCCATCTCAAGTGAAGTCACATGGTCCCATTAGTCATTTAACAAATCCTTTGCTGGGCTGTTGAGAGCCGTGGGATTCTAGGGCAAGAATCTCGACTGCCAAATGACAATTTGCCCCCGCGCTTTGATGATTTTATTATGTGTTTAAATAATACAAATAGCCCGATTTCCTACAAGTTCCTGCACTTAATAGAAGACCACTCAACAGGGAACAACATAAGCAACACCCAACAGACAGTCATTAGCAGCCATTCACAAAGTTACACTAACTTTTTTTTTAAACTGAGGGTCTAGAGAGAAATAAGCAAGGTTTTAAAGGGAAGTTGAAAAAACGTTAATTGAAGTGACTTCAATAAATCTGTTCAGGAATGTAGTATGACATACTATAATGAATCGATATTCATTGACCTTATGCAAATAATTCATGTTTTTCTCCAAAATAGAGACTATTACTAGAAAGACATTATTTACATCATTCATCTTTTTAGAGTTCTGCTCTGTTTTGTATAGTTTTTTGACTCATTTCCCATTTTGACCAACAGATGGCACATAATAGTAAATCAGTCTAGTGTTGTTCAACTGCCATGAACTGTCACACAGGTATTTGCATATAACATTAGCAGGCTGTAACACACAAATTACGGTTCCACAAAACTATTTTCCCACCCACCTAACAAAAATAATGTAAAATAAAATACTACCTGTAACCATTTTTTCAGGGATGCAGATGTGAAAAAGATGAAAGAATTCATATTTTAAAATACATCACATCTGGTTTAAATATACTAAAGCACCGAATGCCTCAAAAGTGTTTTGTAATGCAAAATGAAAACGTATTTAAAACCATTTGATGCCAATTGAAAAAACTTATTTAAAACCCTTTTGAATTAAATTACAAAAACATTACAAAAATATATAAATACAGTTAATTGGAGTAACAACTGCATGTAATTGCAAAGTTTAACAAAGTAACTGTTTTGTAGTGTAATGTACTGTACATGTAATGTAACATCTATGATTTTACACACTGAATGGTTGGGTATGTAATCACCTTGAAGTATTATTATTAAAAAATATTCTTTATTTAAAACGTGGTTGTCTGACTGGATTGACAGCAAAACAAACCCACAGTTTCGTGTATCTGAATACACTGACCATATAAAAACATCTAGCCTTTATAATACCTGATATAATATGTGTTATATTATATTAATATACTCACACAAATCCTAACATTCAAGTGAAGACAAAGTTCAAGGAACAACAAAAATGACATGAATTCTTGACATCTTCAAGTAATAGCCTACGTACAATACATAAATATTAATATACCCGCGAACAAAGATAATTTTGGATGCAATCCTTATTTTATTTCACTGATCGTGAATACATACAAGCATGCACATATTGCAAGCATTCAAAATGGCATTTCGCGGGTATCTTTTTAATTATTCTGTTCTCCATTTTTGTCCATTGCAAACGCAACGTGAAAATCCATCCTCTCCGTCACCCATCTTTATAACCTCAGAAGGCTATAAATTATCCAGCTTTGGGATGAGGGCGACATGCAGATCTCTTTCATTTGCTGACAAGAGATGTGCAGAGGATAATTGAATGGACCGTTCTCTGGCAAGACAAAAAGAAAGTACACTTGTTATCTTGTGAACTCTCAACATATAAGATAGGAATCTTGTGAATGTCACCATGAAAGATGGAATTACCAAGAGATCTTTTTATTGTCCTGGAAGGTCATTAGGCTTCCAATTGGGTAATTATGGAAATGCTCTGAATGTTTTCCCGCTTCCGTTATAGGATCTGAGACCCTTCAATCAGCCCCTTCGTGGGAAAGTTCAGCCATAACTGCAAGTGTACCAGCAAAATCAAATTAGTCAAAGATATTTCATTAGTATTTATAGCCAGAGGCATTTGTTAAAGTACAGACAGAAGTGAGACTCAAAAGGGAAGAATTATTGGCTAATGACAAGGGCCATAGCCCACCTAAGACACACACTTGAGTGGACTTAATGAATTGAAGCTATTGATTCCATCGACTCTGGACACTTATTCTTGTTGGAAATAAAACGTTCAGTCAGTGACATAATAATACACAGCAACGCTATTGTTTGTCTGCATGTTTTAACAGTTTATTAGACTGGATAATAATATGATTCAGAAAATGTCAAGCAGTTTTGGTATCACCATCTGTACGTTTGGACCTCATAATGGAAACAGTTGGGCTTCGCAAACACAGGTCATTCATGTAGCCTAATAGAAAACAAAATTAGCTCTGTTCTTAGCCTTTTTAACAACAGCCCATATTATAAATATAAATAAACTAGCCTATTTGCTCTATACATGACTAGGAAATTACACATAATAAGGCTTATTTTCTCAATTAGAATTAGACAATTTCAAAAACGTATTATTTATTTTTGTTCTTTTTAAAGAGAGACATCTGTAATATGATGTGATTTCAATGACAGTGAGAAGTTAACAATTAAATTACAGTCAATGACTCAAGCAAGACTGTAGGACTGCGGAGCTCCCCGTAGTTATAAATGTGTCTTGGAAGGGTTTTGTGCGACACCACATTCAGTTTCTTCTCTGTCGTTTCAGGTGGCGGATGGTTCTATTAACCGGAGATAGAAACTGAATAACAAGCATTAGGGTAATTAGCTTTTAAACTAAGATAGTGAGGCATAACTACTGAATCTGACTATCTGGGTTCAGGGGTTAGGAAGATACATTTAGGTAACAAATAGCTACGTATAAAAATAATTTTATAATAATCATTTTAAGTACTACATTGTCCCTAATGGCAAGTTATTTCGAGTTGTTTATGACAAAAATATTGGTGCTGATTAGGTCTTGATCCTTAAAAATCACACATGATATTCTAATATTCTGACATTTTCTAGTATGATAGATAGTTATTAATATGCGTGATGAGAAGGTTGGAAATAATGTTCATAAATTGTAAATATAGTGTAACGTCTGGAATGATAATTCAATGTAAAATGACAATGTTGTTTGCGAGAAAATTGGCGTATTAAAAAAATCTGTTAATCATAACTGAGATATGCTGGATAGACGTGAAAGCAGGAAGTTCGCACTAGTTTTAGGATAAAACCCAAATAACACCCCTGGTCGTGCTAATGTGCTACTTCAGTCATCATCTAAATAACAATAAGTCGAACAAACCGAGTAACAGCACACATTCTTAACCGCGCATTGGCATGTTAATCTGGCTGAAGGCGTCATTTTTGCACCCAGTGCTCGACTTCATAGACCAACAACCTCAACATCATAGACCAACAACCGAATTTATTTAATTTATTTAACTTGATAATCATCAATTTTCTAAACGTGCTGTAAAATGTAAAATATTGAATTAAGCTGTATTATAATGTAGCATTTTTATTCTAGTGGTTACACATTGTTAAATCATACTGTTATCCTACAATTAGAATAAATAGCGGCTTTTATTATTTAGGTTATAAGAGATTATTCAGGAAATTGTCACCATTTAAAATAGAGACAAAAAAACAGTAATACAAAAAAAATGACAAAAATATTTAACTTTTACAAACACAACGTTTTACAATGACAACACTCAGCAAACGTAGGGTTAATTATATTTTTCCATTGCAAGTGCACACATCCAAAAGGCGAACATAAAAAAGGTAAAACAGAAACAGCTTGTTTTCAGTATTAATTTTCATATTATTTTAAACTCAATGTTTGTTTCTCTTTTTGGTAGGTATGTAATTTTGTCGCATATCCAAATATCTGATTCGTTCATTTATTTGGCCTAAATTGTTCACTACATTCTTATTTCTTTCTGATGCAGTCCTACCGTTGTCAGAGTATTTTGTATACCTACGGAATTATGTTATGTTCAAATGCATTTGCGGAACAAAGCACTGATTTCCTGGTTTGGCTGCAATGGTGGGAACCTGCAGGATGATACTACAAAGGGGACTGTTAAAAATGAGCTGGATCATATTGTTTGACAGAAAGTTGCAGGTTGATAGAGTGGATTCTTCAAGAGGGTGAAAATGGTGAATTCAGAGAGAAAAAACGGAGAATCCTGCCTTCTGGTGGGTATAGCCTTGGGGAATCACGGTGTCGACCGTAGAAAATCCAATTAAGGATTGCATTTAAATGAAAAGTCATTTTTTAACCCGAGGATGACGTGGACACTTCCCTTTCTAGATTAGAGGAACAGTTTTCCTGCAAATGGCTTCTTTTTATTAAATCTGACATGCTAATAATGCGGAGTTGATGTGAAATAATTGGCACAATAACCGTAATTAAAAGAGCGCTAACAAAGCCATTCATTTATTACTGTTGTACAAGCTTGACCCAACTGTGCTGATATAATAAAGTTATTCTTTTAAAATGAAACCCAGCGAAGAACACAACACTTTTATTCATTTTTTAATAAAATATACGCGGGCAGTATGTGTCACATTGGAGAATTTGTATAAATGATGTACTTAAGTGCTGATTAAATGCTAATAAGACTTTATTTTCCGTTATCTTGGCTGCCGGGCTCAAATTATTTAGATTTTTAGATTATGTATTTTAACTTATTTCAGATTTTATTTAACATTGCAATACATTCGTCATTTATAATTACTATTGTTTTTGTAGAGTACGTCAGTGCTTCTGTAACACCCCTTTCAAATATAGTTGTACTAATGTGGCGCATTCTCATAGTTCAAGTTCAGTTTTCATCTAGGCTGCATCTTCTCTCCTCTCCTCTCCTCCTCTTCGCCGAATGGACACATTCTCCATTACGCCCTTCAATTTTCCCTTCTATCTCTTTTATTTCCGAGATTTAATTAGGCATAAATTCGATCCTGCTTTGCTATTTGTGAGCTATTTGTTTCTGACCTTGCTGGGTAATCACATTCAGCCACTGTATCCGCACCGTCACCTGCTATGCCTGCGTCCCCTAATAGGTTCATGCTGGAAAGAGTTAGCTTATTATTCTAAAAGGTTTTGTCGGGTTAAGCCGTGCATGTGTGCTTAAATGTACATTTCATTAACAAACTGCGAAGGTATAAAGCCGGATTTATGGAGCTTCAAAAGATCACAGAGAGGACGAATTTGATCTTCTTTTGGGCGATATCATCCAGGGTGTCTATCAGGGCGCACTGACTCGAGATATATAGTCTTTTGCATTTTAAACCGCTGACAAAACCCTTCATCATGCTACAGAATCCAGCATGCGATCAACTAAGCATGCATATTTATTATTAAACTATAATCACAATTAGCCTGCTCTTGGCAATATGTCATTGGAATTAATGTTAAAGGTATTAAAGTTAAAGGTAAAGCAAGCTCCTAAAATATTACTCAAAACGAATGATCTACTATTACACTACACCATTTGTATATTTTTTTTGCAACTATTAATCACTATAATAAGCAGAATGGCACAATTTTCCAAAGCAAATATTGGTTCTTGACAGTGTTAAAGGGTGTGTTGACTTCATCCTCTAAGTAGCCCGTATTGATAAACGGGACATCACACGGGTCACCGTCTGCTTGCCTGAGCTCTTCAATACCATTAATAACGACATGATTTAATTAATCTCATTCATTTGGCATGCAAAAACAGCTTCAAAGATGTCATACAAGTACACACTCCTTAGAGAATTAAAAGGATTGTAAGAAGGCTAAATAAAGGTAAAGGTCGAGGTGAAAGGTGGTGGCCCAGTTTTCAGATTAAATGTCATCCTATAGAACTCTACCAAAACAGAAAATATCAATAATTGCATATTAAGCAAAAATGCAATTTATTATTATAACGTTTGCAAGGGTTTAAACATGGTTGTCATTTATTTTACCACGAAACATTTAGCTGTACGGTATTTTAAGAGCGTGTGTCTGTGCTGCAAAACCCGCCGCAAAACACAGAGACAGACGCTTCAAGGAGCCCCGAGCTGTGGAGACAAAACTGAGATTGTGCTTCGCGTTTCGCTGTTCCCACAGTCAAGAAATGTATATAGCCTATTTTGTTAACTAATAAAATGAGTGTAAGAATAATTGATTCTAGCGTCAATTAAATAGCCTTTATTTTCATCACGGCTGAGGAAGACAGTCCAAGCTCCGGATCAATAGTACTTTATATTACTTGGCTACATAAGCGGCGAATCGCTGTTAAATTTTCTGTGCATCGCAAATAATTGGAAAACATCAATGTTTAATCTCTCAAAGATTACAAATAACACGATCAACTACATGTGGTCTACAAATCACAAACACAATAGTTTCATTATACCTAGCAACGTAAAGAACAATGCCACTGAGAAACATTTTCTCACACGATGCAGGAAATGTTAAGAGTTTACATATTCCCTCTCCGCTTCTTTTTCTTGAATATCCCACATGCGTCGCTCACCTGTGCGCGTGTGAATGGCTCTTATGTATTACTAGCGCGCTCATTTCCTACTTTATTCATATGTTAACTCGAGCAATGATGAGGGTCGTTAACACCTCTGCAGAAGGATCTTTATTTTGAGATTTCCATTGTTTTTGCACTTTTCTCACACGTAACAAAATCGGCTCTGCAACGTCCATAGAACTACTTGAATGCAGAAAAGACGGTTTAAAACCCCTTTCACCAAATCACTGTTTCTGAAAAAGCTAAGAAAATTTTATTAAAGTGCAACAATCGGAATTGTTTAATCATGCAAAAAAAAAAAAAATCACACAATGTAATGACAAGAGATTTATTTAACTTAGCTGTAGACGTTTTCGTTCAGCAGCTTTCAATAGTATAATTGGCCTAAAAGTATAAATTTGGTGTAAGCGCGGGCGACTGAATGCACATCTGCTCTGGAGATGAGTTCAATCATACAGGCCGATTTTCTCTCTCCCTTCCGCCACCGCTAAATGGTCTATGACGGACGAACAGAAGCGACGTTACTGTTGTTCCCTTTGTTGACAAATCCATGAAACAACTTCAGCTCCGCAGTATAACAGTGCGCCCTCTGACGTCAGCCGGTCACGTGACGAGGCTGATAGTATATCTTTAAGTGAAAAGTAATCTATCAGACAGTCCTTAAAGCCTGCTTTTAAAAGCATGTGTCATCTTGGCTCCTCGATCCAAAATCACTCTTAAGTTTCGAGGAAATACAGTGGACGGGGACGAGGTGCATCTACAAGCCAGCTTAAATCAGAAGCTATTGGACTGGAGAAATATTTTCCAAAGTTGAAGTTTTACTGGCAGGCCAGGACTGACCTGCATTTATAGCAATCGGTTGTCATCTGATCTGACCACTGCTCTTACCTTCGGTTGCTTCAGCAGTAAAGTGAGCGGTGATGACCCTGTCTGGAGGCACCAGTGCCAGCAACATGTCCGGTCAGACCGTGCTCACAGCTGACGATGTGGATATCGACGTAGTCGGGGAGGGCGACGAGGGGATGGAGCGGGACAGTGACTGCGAGAGTCAATGCATGCAGGACCGAGGGGATGAAGTGGAGGAGATCGAGGTGAAGGAGCGCAGCGACAGTCCTTGCGAGAGCGCCGGAGAGGGAGAGTCCAAGGGGGATGTTCAGGAGAGTTCCGCCGGTTCCATGCAAAGCAAACCCAAGAACAGTCTAGTGAAGCCGCCCTACTCTTACATCGCACTCATCACCATGGCCATCCTCCAGAGCCCGCAGAAAAAGTTGACGCTCAGTGGCATCTGCGAGTTCATAAGCAACCGCTTTCCTTACTACCGGGAAAAGTTTCCTGCTTGGCAAAACTCCATTCGCCATAACTTGTCCCTCAACGACTGCTTCGTCAAGATCCCACGGGAACCGGGTAACCCGGGCAAAGGCAACTACTGGACCCTCGACCCCCAGTCGGAAGATATGTTTGACAACGGCAGCTTTCTAAGGAGAAGGAAACGTTTCAAGAGACATCAGCCGGACATTCTAAGGGATCAGACCGCCCTCATGATGCAGAGTTTTGGGGCATATAGCATTGGAAATCCCTACGGTCGCCACTATGGAATTCATCCCGCCGCCTACTCTCACCCTGCAGCCGCTTTGCAGTACCCATACATTCCCCCGGTAGGTCCAATGCTCCCTCCGGCGGTGCCACTCTTACCTTCCGCAGAACTAAACAGAAAGGCGTTTAACTCTCAGCTAAGTCCAAGTCTCCAGTTGCAACTGAACAGCCTGAGCACCGCGTCAATCATCAAATCCGAGCCTTCCAGTCGACCATCGTTCAGCATAGAGAATATTATCGGGGTCTCCAGCAGCTCTACAAACGCGCAGACTTTCCTGCGGCCGCCCGTGACCGTGCAGTCCGCCTTACTGAGCGCACAATCCCTCTCCTTAACCCGGACATCAGCTGCCATCGCGCCTATTCTTAGCGTCCCTTCAAATATCATCTCCGGACAGTTTTTGCCCACAGCGTCCACAGCAGCGGTATCCAAATGGCCTTCTCAATGATAATCATTTTTATACATATATTTTAAGACGGTACAGCACGAACTATAGGCAGCACTGGACAAATCGTCCGCCCCAAATGTAGCCATGTAAAGACTTTTGTGAAAAATTCATAATCAAAAAAGGAATGCTTTCAGTACAGGTAATGTTTGTAAATATTTGTACAAAGAAATTAATTTACATGTTTTTCTTTTGTATTTTATTTCGATGTTTAAACTGTATGACAGTTTATAGTTGAGTGAGCCTTGTTTATCATCTTTCTTTTTCATGGGTATCTCAAGACAAGTGATTTCACAAACGATGTTTTGCTTTGTTTTCAATATGAAATATCAAATTGTTCTTATTCAAAGACTGGAAAAAAGTATGTTTATAAAATTTAAATCTATGTATTCCATGTAGCTATATTGTGTTGTAAATCAATTACATTTGTTAATAAATATGAAAACAATCCATTTCAGAAAAAAATCGATTTATGGAAATTACTTATAATTTACCGCAAATATTGCCTGAGGTGCGAGTAAACAATAATATAGGAAAATCGGATTAATTTAGCAATTGGGAACCTTTGGATCAAGACAGGAAGTAAATAATACCAATTACAAATAACGTACAAGTAATCTCAAAACGATTAAACGACCTTACATTATTTTTATTGTTTTAAAACATTACATTTTCGTGTTAACAGAGACTGCTAAAAGATATATAATAAAAGTAGATTTTTTTTAAACGGAATATGCAACTTGAGGTTTATTTTAAGCAGCTTAGTTTAACACCGACATAACTTTAACATTTAACATAGTCGAGTTTTATTAATTCTTTAAGAAAAACTAAAAAACGATGCATTAACACGCGAGCATATTTTATTAAAATAATGTTGCGAATAGCCCTTTATATTATAACGTTGTGAATTCATTATAAAGCTACAATTTTACCAGACATGTCTCTCAATTATAGGTTTCATAAAACATGCAACATAGCACATGCAATCTTAAAGGATCTTAGTGTGCCATCTTAAGACTGACATCGACTGCACACCATCTTCTACAGAAAATAATAAAGTAAATCAATGTAAATTGCTTTAACTGCCAAATTTAAAAAATACAAGTACCAAAAAAGTATGCATTTAAGCTTACATTTATTACTACGTGGGTAACAAAAATAAGGATTTTTTTTATTAAAAAGTCAACAGTCGCAGAGAAACCACCGTTTCTATTTCCAAGTGAAAATGAATGGGAACTAAAAATGTTTTGCAAGTTGCTCCCATTAAAGTAACACTCATTCACAGTTGTGTCTAGCTAATCACTTCAGCTCACAACAGCAAATGGTAGATGGTGTGTGGCGCGCAAAGGCTAGGGCTATATTTAAGTGATACCCATGGGAAAAGAAAAAAAAACTCTCCTCCTAAATTCGCTTTCAGGCCAAAGACGCAGCTGAGATTGACCTTCTACACGGTACTAGATTACAAGGAGCCGTTTACAACTGCCTGCTTATTCCTTAAAGTGGGATAACTGTTTGTAAGCACGTTGTAATTGTCTTCATGTCCGAGTGGATTTAAGGACACATTCCTACAGTAATTAATTGGTAGATTTAGCTGTTAAAATAAATAAGTCTCATTTAATTTGTCTATGGAAAGTTACAATTCTCCACACATCGAATCACAAAACTGAAACATTCACAGACAAGCACCAAAATTGTATATTTTTAATAGCAATCTAAGTGCATCTATACTAACGAACTGATACATTTATTGATAACTCCGTTGCAACGTTTTTAGACCCCATTTTAGATGCAAAGACTAAACACTTTGACATCACCCACCCAAAGTCAATCATACATTGCCTAACAATAATTACTGCATATAGAAAACGACGGGGAGGTGCTTTGTAATAGACGGCGTTTGCAAAAATAAAAGCCTGGATCCTCCATAAGCCTAAATACAGTAACCGTAGTTCTCTAAAACAAACCAACCACATGTCTTTGGGTCTGTTGCGGGATAATGATCGCGCTCGAGGATCACTTAGATGTTATTTGTTTTGTATAAGAGACACCGTGAAATTGTTCGGATTCAACGGGTTTAATGAGGGGTCTATTTTAAGGTCGGCTGGTGGGAAAGCGATGACTCTTTAACGAGTGCAAGGTTATAACCCACCCCAGCTACGTAAATACGTTAACTACAATAGTAAATGTTTCGACATACAGCGGATGACAAATTATGAAAAATATGAAACATTTAATTTCAGTGATACGTAACTGCAGTTTGAGAGGAACAGTTGCGCAATTACGTTTTAACAGTATTGTGAGAACTTTGCCATCATGCTACTAACAGGCCCAAGACGTTAAAGAACAACTGTTGTGAAGTTTCTGTTTGTCTTGCTGTGTGAAATAAAAAAGAAAAGCCTTGCTGAGCAGTTTGAAAATGACAAGTGTTCGGACGCACTTTCGGCCAGAATAAACAAAGATTTGACCTTTGTGGGCGCACCTGCTCGCGCGCACCGCACAGGTGTGGCGTCCGAATATCCCGCCGCATAGCGCTTTTCTGCAGGGTCAGCAAACCGCGGACCCCCCCATTGCCTTATTTTCATGCATGTCTACGCTATCTTATAAAATGCGAAATAATAATTTGTGATTTTTTTAAAATCGAATATAAACGATTTAATAATACGTTATGTAATTACATCTTTAAAGACGTTGGCGGAAAATTTAACCACTGATTTGTTTTGCACGTTGTTTTATTAACAAGCATTAACAAAACGGTTTAAACAGGTGGGACGATAGTCTACCATAAAATTAACATTTACATCCACCTTTAAGAAAGAAAGAAGCACAAAGAAAACTGACGACTGTCTTGGGTAACCTGCTGCTGTTATCACAAACACTATATAGAAGCAAAGGACAGTGTAAAGACCACAGACAAACCGAGGCATGCCATGGAAGTGATCGTCAATGTGGATACAGCGCTTACTGAATATTTAAAGAGGGCAGACCAAGCAGTAAATGACAAAGATGGCAAACAGGGCCATCAATATGTCACGGACGACAATGTGATTAATAGGATCCTCATTGCAACGAAGGTGTCATTTCATATCAGCAGTTGTCCATAGGTATTGTTTATAAATGTTTGATGGCCTGTCCTAACCAAGGTGACAAAAATACAGGTAATTATAAACTGCTCAGTAAAAAAAGGCAGCATTACAAAAAGGTAAATCCACAATTTAAAGGCAGTTATTGCCAACCTTGCAAAACTCCAAATACGAGTTATTTTTTCCTGCTATTGAACCCCATTAACAGATAACGTTGTTTCTGATATGTTCCTGTAGCTCAGTTGGCACAGCATTCCGTTTGCAGTTCAAAGGCTATGGGTTCAATCCCCAGATAACACACAACCATGATAATAAAACAATAATTTGTATATAGCTTGGTCCCACTGTAACTTGTTTAAAATAAAAGCATTTGCCAAATGCATAAACGTAAATGGTATTGTTTGATGTCATGTGACAATCCTCTGAAGCATTTACATTCTGAACAATTTCATTCAGCTGTTTATGTATCTTTGAACAGTTTAAAATTAAAGGCACATAAAGTTTAATAATTGTGACTTTAAAGTGTCACAAAAAAGTAGTTTGCCCAATAGAATAAATATAACAAGTGCATTGTGGCTTACAAATACCCAGTAGTGATATTTAGATATTTTAAATTATGAAGTTACCATTGCACCATGTTTCAGAAGCAGCTGGTTGTTAAAGATGACACTGTCAATCATTACTAACGTTTCTGCAGCCAGACGGTGGGCGTCTCATAACGACTAACAACACTAAGCCGTCTTTAAACGTCAATGCTTCCTAGGTAGCTCCAGTTTTAACCAAAGACAATTTATACAAGCCATCGGAACAACCCACAACCAACTCATCACCACCAGACGCTGTGCCACCAACCTGCAAAATGCTGCACCGGATAATACTTTAAAATCACCACGAGTAGAACTTGTTAAATGAATAAATTCAACACACGTGTTATATAGTGAGTTACGTCATCATCAAGCGCCACTCACGTCTCACTGCTGACGCTTTGTTTCAGGAAGTGAATCTGAGCCGATTCGGCTCTGTGGAAAAGAATGATAGATAGTACTGACGTATAATTATAAAATAAAGATATAGAAGGTCACCAGACATGGAGAACTGGAGCCTTATTTCGCTTTGTGTGTTGTTCGGTTTAACGACAAGATGGGCTGTGTCTTTTAACTCCTATTCAGGTTGGTTTGAATGAACCATCGGTTTCTTAAGGCAGAAAGTTGACACTTAAAAGACAATGACAGAATTGAGAAGCAACTAATTCATTTGTAAACAATGAGGGTCAGCTTGGCTTATACGATAGCCAAGAGCAATAAGCAGAATTCGTGAAAGAAAGTAATTTATTTCATTTATGAGTGATTTTGAATAATTCATCATGCTACGAATCACAGATATACCCATCGTTCATTTCATTTAATTGAATCTAGGTGCAGGCAAACCGCCGATGTTTGGTGACTATGAAGCACAGAGACACTGGCAAGAAGTGACTTACAATCTACCTGTTCATGAATGGTGTGTCTCTCATTTTGCACGACCATGCACAGCAACATTGCTATAACTGCAACCTTCTTTGTGTATTAAAAAAACAATAATTCCATACCCACAATTATATTATTTCATTTATAAAGCAAATGCCTTATGGAAGTGTATTCCAACAGTTACCTTTCCCCAAAACAGGTACTTTAATACCTCAAATAATGATTTGAACTATTGGGGACTTGACTACCCTCCTCTGACAGCCTATCATAGCCTGATATGTGCATATGTGTAAGTTTTATTTTCCAATGTATAACATTTGCAAACGTTTCTAACTTAACTCAGTCTGGCTGTGTGATAATGGATACGATGTGTTTTTCTAGAGCAAAACTGCTTAATCCTGAGTGGGTGGAGCTGCATGCATCTAGAGGCTTTGAAAGCCACTCTCATAAGTTGTTCATGAGGGCAACCGGTAGGTATTAACAGAAATAATTTATTTAAAAAAACAATGTGAGATGGGTTAATTTATAGCCTGTTTGCAAGATGGTTTTGCAAGATGAGATCTAAATTAATGTGTTGGTGTTTTACCGAATGAAAGTGTTTTCCATTGAGCATGGCAGTAACCTTAAATTAAACTACATGTATACTGTAACCTTATAAGGGAATGTATAGATCTATAGTTCCCAAAATCAATACAGTTATATCTTGTTATGCTTTAATTTTCTCTAAATAAGTACTTTGTGAACATAGACAGACAGACAGATAATGGATATGTACATAAGCATATACACCACTCCAGCATTATACATAGACACAACATTACCTTCTCCTATCCCAATAGTTCTTTTGGCAGATATTTTGATCTACATTCCAGCAGTTTTGCTTTACTGCTTTTACCTTAGTGATGGGTCCCCAAGACAAAAGGTGAGTAAATGGTTAACCTTTAATTACATTATTTTTTATCATTGAGATTTGGATAGGTCACACTATTTTTTTCATTCTAGGTTGCCACAGCCCTCTGCATCCTTCTCTATCCAGGATTAATACTGATTGACTATGGCCATTTTCAGTATCCTTTAATCCAATTCTGCTCTGGTATTTATTATTTGCACTTGCACGGTTTATTTAATATGCCCATAATCATATTTAATGTTAAAAAACTTACTGCCTTTTTTGGCCTTTGCAAAAAAGGTGTGAATTTAAGATTCATCTTGTCTTTAACTGCGTCTCAGATATAACAGTGTGAGTCTGGGTCTGGCCCTGTGGGGCATTTTGGGACTTGGTTTGGGCTGGGACCTGTTTGGCTCCTTGGCTTTCACCCTGGCTCTCAATTACAAGCAAATGGAATTGTACCACTCCCTGCCTTTCTTCTGCTACCTCCTAGGAAAGTGTGTCAAACAGGGCTTGACTGGCCGAGGGTGAGTCACATGGATCTCTATAAAATCTACATCATATTGGTTTTTTTCTAAAGAAAACCCCAGATAATCTAGAAGGTTCACGTAAATTTCACTGTTAAAAAAACACTGTTAACACTTGTTACCTATTGTGACATTGAAACTGTTTCACCTGAAAGCAGGGGTGCCCAGTCCTACTCCTGCACTCCCAGTGTCCTCCATAGTTTAACTTCAGCCTTAATCAAACACACCTGAACCAGCTAATCAGGGTCTTACTATACTGATTACAGACTTCCAGGCAGCTGTGTTGAGGAAAGTTGGAACTAAACTCTGCAGGACACTGGCTCTCAAAGAGAAGGATTGGGCACACCTAGTCCACCTCCTTTGATTTTTTTAGAAGCACTCTTAATCTTTACAAGAACACTAGCACAGATCCAAGTTCAGTAGACATTTGACAAACGAGAAAGATTCCTTTTAACTATAACTGTATTTAAAACGGAACTACAATTGGACTTTTGGCGAACGGAAAGTTGTCTGCAGTATTTTTATGATGATTTGAAATTGAGTGCATTACAAAGATTTCAGTATGACTTAATATCATCTTATATTTATACATACAAGACATCTTATATACATATAAGACTTTATATAGTCATCCTGCAGCCACTGTCAGTGCAAGCTCTCTACTCTATGCTGCCTTGCATTTGTTGATTTAGTAACAATGTACCAAGGGCATTTGGAAGCAAATGTATTGGTGGATTAGTTTGCATGTCCAGATGACTCTGTGACCATGCCTGACCCTCCCTGTTATGCCTGTGCGTGCAACTGTATATCTACAGCTAAGAGGTGTTAGCAGCTCCAATATAACAACTGAAAAACTGTGAAGATATGCAGAGTAGCCTCTTGACTACTTGAGTAGTCAAACTTCTTGTGATTTACAACTCATAAAAATCACATCGTGAAATACATTCTTTGTAAACAGTCACAATAGTAATTCACAACAGAAGAGAAGTATAATGGCATTTGTAAAAACACAAATGTTGTCTTTTTGGTGTGAATTGAGAAAAACATTTTATAACCAGAGTGGTTTGTTGTGTTGATGTTTGCTCTGCTTTATGTGTGTATTTAGACTTTTACTGTTGGTCAAGATCTCATTGACTGTACTGGTGACCTTTGCTCTCTGCTGGCTGCCCTTTTTGTCCAACCCACATCAGCCTCTGCAGATTCTTCATCGTCTTTTTCCTGTTGGCCGTGGACTGTTTGAGGTATGCACATCACAATCATTTGCAGAAAAATCACTTCAAGTTTACCTAAATAACTTCTTGTCTACTGACTGAATAAGACCCATTTTAACTGAACATGCATATGGTATACATACACAGGCAAAGTTTTAAACATACACATACACACTTTTTAAAGTAAATTTCATAAAGTAAAGTAAGTAAAGCTCATTTAACTATGTCTAACATTACATTATATACTTAAATAATGTTAGATTTTATATTTAATAGAAGAAAAGGCAAAAGAAAAATGGATTTATTTTGTATAAACTTATGTATGTAAAATGTATATGTAAATAATTTCTACACATTATTATGGTATAATACTTATTATGCTCATGTAGTTCTGTGCTCTCCTGTCAAATTTCCATTGCATGGTCTGCTTTAAAATGCCTTTGAAATCCTTATCCACACGCATTACATTTATTTACAAGCACGCATGAATCCATAAAAACAGTTTACAATGTTATTCCAGTGTAGATGGAGGCATACTTCAGATGGACAAAATTCTGTAAACTGTAAATAGTGTTCAATTCTGGTTTTTGTTACTGGTGCTGATGCAAACAGAAGATCAATGGTGCTTTAACTACCAATCTGATCTATCTATATTTATAGATTGCTTCAATAAAAGACCCCTTGTACCTAGAGCAGGATTTATCCTTAAGATCTGATTAGCAAACAAGGGGCTCAAGTCGAGTTTATTGGAAAAACAGATCTCTGTCCAATGCGGTGTGTAAAAGCAGGTCTCATCTCCGGTGTAAGTTAATATCGAAATGCATGCTGTATAAGCTCAGCGGCTTGCTTTTGAAACATACCCGAAACTCTGTTGTCAAAGTGGTGTGGGATGCGCCATGTTGTGAGAAGTAATTGAAAATTCTGGGGAGGGCTCAGAGCCCAGAATATATCATGTGCTTGCTTGACATGAGGCTAACATAATACACAAAGTGTGAGTAATTCTAACCTAGAGCCTTAAGCATTTGTGACGGAGGGAGTGCTAAGCGAGTTTTGGCTGCTGCTCTGAGGTCTGCTAGCTTACATTTGTCACAGAACGCTAAAGCTAGGTAACATTTAGCCGTGAGCATGTGCGTGATTACTCGGGTTAGCACTTGAGCAGGATTCTGGGGTGGCACTTGTACTAATTGCAAAACGTACAGAGGGGTACCGTCCAGGACAAACTATGGTATTGCATTTTACTGTACTATAGAAAGTTCTACTGAGCTTGAAAGCCTTGTTCCTTAGTTGAGGCTATATTTACAAGTTTGCCCTTGAATACAGTAACATTGTACACTTATAAAATCGCTCCAGAGGGGTAAGCAGTGTAAAATAATGCATTGTTAGAATGTTACCGCAGGTTGTTTAGCAACCGACAACCATCATAAACTGTATTTACCTCATTAAATTAAAGTTAGCAGCTGATAGCAGCTCCTGAAAGAAAAATGATAATAACAAGTGTTAACCGAAATAAAAAATACTGTTTGTTTGCTTTTGTACTTTATTGTACAGCCATAAATTAAAAGTTATTGAAAGTGTTTGTATGAGTTTATTATATACAAAACACAAAAACCCTAAAAGAAATCTTACAGCCTTAAAGACCCAGATTAAGTACAAACCCAGTAAAAGTATGAATAGTATAAGAATAGTGCTGGTTTTACAAATGTAAAGTGTATGAAAAGTTAAGTATGAAAAGTACATCATGTGTTTTTCCAGTTGCACCAATGGGAGCAGTTCTCCTTGGTGGCCCGTGAGAATAACTGTGAGTCCTGAAGGCCAGCTCATCTTCAGCTGTAGTGTTCTCTCTCTCTCTCATACACACACACACACACAAACACACACACACACAGCTGTGAAAGACAGCAGCTGTGTTTTCGAGGACAGAGCAGAATGCAGAGTTTCTCAGAAGATGACTTGAAACTTTCATATCATTTACTCATTTCACTGCCACACAACTGCTAAAGGCCACCATTCTTTGAGGACCCACGAGGCAATACCTCAGCGGAAAGGTCAAGGGGCACTCATGGTGGATCGGTTTCCTGAAAGGCGCAATTCGGTCTCCTGTAGGTGGCAAAATCATTAATAATGTGCTTGGCATGCAGTAGGAAAGTCATAAGATTAGCATCATGCATTTAACCTCATGTCCATAAGTTTACAAATAAGTGCATAGCTTTTTTTGACATCCCTGTTCCTTGACAGGGAAATTTATGAGAGTGCAATACTTCACCCCTGCCCTTTGTATAAATGCCCCCGAGAATGCCCACAGGAATTTATATTGCACTTTCAGTTGGGAAATGATTACTCTGAGTAATGCCACTTATGTGCTTTCTCTTCAAAAGCCACATGCCATTTAAAGACACTTGCCTTATTTGTCAGTGCTAATTTTGTAACCGTGATCATGAATCTTTCAGTGTTATTTCAGAAAATGTCTTTAGCTGCAGTTTTACTTTGGTTCACAATAATCACTTGTACTATTGGTGTTATTATATGAATCATTAGGACTACACTGTATTTGTAAAATAATCATGATTTATGCCTGTCAACATTGTATGCGGGCCAACACAACCAAATCTGGGCTGCTGGATTGTTTGATGAATGAAGTTTAATGTACAGTATGCTGAGAACAAAATGTGTCCATTTATTATGTTAACGCAATAAATGAATACAGAATTTTTAGCTACAAGAAAAAGATGTTTTGTGGTAGAATTATTCTATTAATTATTTTAATTAATTTCTTTAATATTTAAATAATATTTAGTGTTCTCTTCAGCCCTTGCACTTATGTGAACTTGCATTTTTTTTTAGCTGAAACTGAATCCAAGCCTCGACCTAAAATGAGTTTGACACCCATAATTTACACCAATTTAAACAACTGTTTATGAAGAACGGAAAACTGATAGCGGTCAGCGTATCATTCGTTCTCATTGTGTCATTCTGTCCGGAGAGCATTAGTGTAGTGACTTTGACAGCATGTGTTTGTTGACAGGATAAAGTGGCTAACACATGGTGCAGCTTGAATGTGCTGATAAAGATCAAGACCCTGCTGTCCAGAGAGACTCAGCTGTTCCTCAGGTAATCCTTCACCATCCATTTACCCACCACCCTCACTTTTGTCTCTGTATGTATCTCCTCCTATCAGTCCCTTTCATTCTATTCCCTCTTACCAAGTTTGCAAAACGCATCTCATTATAGTGGAGGGCACAGAGGGATTATGGGTAGTTAATGATATCTGAGAGATTTCGTGACTAAAATTTGCTGAGGCTAATCTGCAGGTGCAAGGGCTTGGTTAAGATGATTTCTTTGAATATTCCCTTCGTGATTTGTCGCAATCTGTTTATCTCTGTTTATTCTTGCAGGGCTAGTAATTAATTGTTGTGGGCCAAATTAAAAGAAAAACACTTTTCCTTAACATGTGTGGTGAAATGTGTATTTACACGTGTTTGCCTGCTCTGTTTATCTTGCTCAAATGAGTTGTGATGGCTCACACTTGTCCCAATAGGGTTATTCGGTTCTAACGGAGGGTCCTCAGACCCACCCTATGTTTCACCATTCCAGCCCATCTTTCCTCCAAGAGAGTGATGATTGAGGGGTTAAAATCATTCTGTGAGTGCCCACCGGCCTGTGCCAGTATTTCATGCATGTCCTGCATGCTGGGATCCTTCTTGTTTACTGTGAGGAAGTATAAAAAGATCAGGCAGCCGCGTCCTCTGGTTCCATGGGATAGATTACGGATTTGGCAATAGCGGCTCTCGGTCGTATTTCTTCGCTCTGTTTGTGTGTATAGTAAATCTTTGATTAATGCCTGGACGTATCCAATGAAATTGTTTGTTTGTTTTTCTTGCAGTTTTGCTCTCACTCTATTGTTTGTCCTGCCGTCATCGATAAAATTGTTGTTCAGACCGACTTTATGGCAATTCAAGCTTGCCTTGGTAAGCAGAATGATTGTGTTTGTCTACAACAGTCCAACAGTTTGTATTTTTGACCACTGACGCCCCTAGTCTGTTTTTACTGTAGGCAAACTCCTCCCTGGCATTTTTCCTGTTCTCCTTCCAAGTCCATGAGAAGTCCATCCTTCTAGCAGCTTTGTAAGCACCAGAATATAATTAATACCACCTGATCCAAGTGTCTCGTACAGCACTTTGCTCAGCAACACATTTACATGTATATGACACAATGCAAACAATTACAACAAGCTAAAGAAGTAATAATAGTTTAGTATAGTGTTTAAAGATACAACTGTGAAATTACAAAATATTGCTTGTTGGTGCAGCCTGACATTCAAATTCTGGTTTAACCATGTGTGAGTTTGGGGGCAGGGACAGATAGACAGGGCTGTAGGGAAGCTTGTTTGGGAAATAATCATTAAGAAAGTTGCAATTCGTGGTGGCACTGAAACTACAATGTAAATTAAGGTTTAATGGTTTAGTATAGTGCAGTAGTTTCATCTTTAGAATACTGTATGTTTACTCCTGTATGTATTATAGCAGTAACAAAAATTTTGTTCAGTCACAAAAATTGTAACACTGTATTGCATTGTGTAATTGTTGCATTGTGCCGTGTATGATTAATCAATGACAATGATTCATGGAATGTTTCTAAATTAAACTGTATGGTTGATAATTACAGTGGTATTACTGGATATTAATGATACCTTGCCCTCTGAACTATAGAATAATAGCATTGCCATTATGTATCTGCAGATTTTGTCAACTATATGTCAACAATGTTTTTTACAGGCCGGTTTGCCTCTTCATCAGTGAAATACCTTTGATCGCCATTTGGTTTCTCCTAACATCAACTTTCAGGTAAGATAACAGGCAACATGTTACTTAATTAACATTACAGTACTATAAATAAGTTCATCCTCATGGCAAAGATAGAAACAAGATCAGCGAATATATAGTCAGAGGAAGTGTAGTATCTTGTAGGGGAGTCCCAGCTGTCCAGCCTAATTGTTGTGTGCCTGGTTTAGTGTAAGGATATCACTGGCTTACATGACATAGTCCACATACCATTAAACTAAGACCCTTTTGTATAAACACAGCCCACCATTCTCTGCAATCATACCGCTCTCTTGCACAAATACAGTTTCAGAGCTGCATATTTGTTTTATTGTTGGAGACATGAAGCTCTTTGTTACGGAAGATAACTGGATTATATTCTATGACAGAGTAATTGTTCCACCAGTAGGAAAAATATCCACAAGAGCACACAGAGACATTACATTGCCATAATTTTCTATGCCCCAAACACACACCATTAATTTCAACGCTTTTCGCTAATTACGGTGAAATGTTGTGCCATCAAAATTCACAGCTTGTATTGTTTTTTCTTAGTCATGACCTATTCTGCTAACACAAAGGTTGTTTTATTTTGTCAACACACTGAATGGCAGCATTTGTACTAAGAGGATAAGGTTGGTGCGTTGTTGCAGTTTTATCAAAAGCAATTGCAAATGTTGTTTTTACCAACGCTTGTCAGTTTAATTCCAAATTTATTCGCAATGTTTGGACATGCTATTGCTGTTCTTCATAATCAGTCCAGACAGGTGAAAATGTTTTGTATTATGAGTGTTTATTTTTGATAATTATAACACAGTTGAATTATATTCATATAATTTTAATGTCAAATAGAGACTGCAGGGTTACAGGTGAGACGATGCTATTGGTTGCTGGGATAATGGTCAGTTATACAGTTTACATATATTTGTATTGTATTTTCAATATCTAAACAGATTATATATATACTGTACGTATAACACGTCATATATAATATTATATTTATATTATCTGTTATATTCAGGTATTAAAAATACAACACAAATACATTATTGATATTTAGACATTGATTTGTATTTAGACATATGTATTAGTGTAAAGATTGTATTCGACAAAGGTGTGTATTCAGAATACAATCCCACCAAGAGTTGGTTTGTATTGCTCATGCCATGTGTTGTGTGTGCTCTGTCCAGCATGCTCCCCCTGCTGTTAAAGGATGGTCTGTTGCTGCCTTACACAGTGACCTCACTGGCGTTCCTCTTCCTGAGCTTGTATCTGCTCTCTGCTTTAGAGAGAAGCACAGATGAAGAGCTCAGGCTGGGAATCTTTCACAAACTCTTCCAGTGCTGTCTGCCTAAACTCAAACTCAGCCGGATCATTAAATGGAAAGTAAGTTAACTTTGACAGTCACAGCCCGTTACTCCACTGACATAAATGAAATTGATGCTTATGAAGAAGTCAGCTTAGCGTACTGTGCTCACCTAAAAAATATAGCCTATAACTTTAAGATTAGTTTGACCCCTCGCTCTTCTTAACGCTTTTGAGGACTGAGTGTTTCAGCGGCTCTTTGCGTGAACGTCCGACACAAGGAGATGTGCTATTTATGTAGCGTGAGTCATTAACACAGGTTTGCCTAGATATATTTATTTACACAAGAGACATAAATAAGGGGGCCCTATGACTGAGGTAGAGTTTCATAGAGGGTCCTGTTGCTCACACCAGCATTTTCACTGATCCTTCACTCCATCTGTTCTAAATAGACATGTTAATGTTTATACCTCCCTCCATAGGACGACTCACTATCCCAAAAAAGGGTGGAAATAATCATTTAAGACAGACTTTTGTGGAATAAAGTATGAATGGTCTGATCTGATTTAGATAATTCGATAATTTTAAGCACTAAACATTTGTAACATAATTAAAAGTGTGCAATATTCTCTGGTCTGTTTAGTCATTCTTTATGGAAGATCTTGTATAACAAAAAGGAAAGATCTTATAAGAATATATAAGAAAAAATGGTCCAGAATGGTAAAACATAGGATGTGTCCGAGGACCCGCCGTAAGAACTGAATAACCCTTTTGGGACAAGTGTGAGCCATCACAATTCATTTTAGTTTGTGTAAAAACACACATCTCATATAACAACTTACTGTATAAGATATGACCTGTGAACTGTGTACTGAGCAATGAGCTATTTTAACAAAAAGTGATTACTTAATCACTGAAGTAATCAGAGTTGAGCATCATTCGAGTTGAGAATCATACCATTATTGTCTATAAAATTGTGAATTTGTGAAAAATGTGATGTCAGCATTGTTTTCAGTCTATAGCAGTAGTAACATTGCCAACTACTGGCCTGGCATGTGTAATACATCTGGGATGAACAGGATTTCAACAACTTTGTCTGTATGCCAGAAACATGGTTGTAACAAATGTAAATGTTTTTCAATGTGTTTGTCTTTAACAGTTCTGGTTTTCACTGGTTGCCATGGCTGCGTTGAGCTTCACCAGTGTGTGGTTGGAACCCCCAGCCAAGCTGCCCGATCTGTTTCCAGTGCTGGTGTCCGTCCTCTCCTTTCTACACTTCCTGGGCTTTTCCATATATTTCAGCTTAATTCAGTTGTCGGAGCCACAAAAGAAAAAGAATCAAAAGAAAACAAACTGAAACAAAGCATTGGTTGTCAAAGAAAAAACCATGACCGGTGCTATGAGGAAGTATAATGGCAAAATGATAGAAGAATCCTTTAGGTCAGAAGAGAACAGGATGGGAATAGTTTGGGAAAATTCAATTTCCATTTAATAAGGTTTGCAGAATGGAGTTGAGTTGACTTAATCCAATGAAAGGAGATATAGTTCTGCCGGACTTGTTCTCACTTGTATGTCTTAAGAGATAAATTCAGTTAGCAGTATATTGGTACAGTGTAAATGACCAGACAATAAGGGATCACTGACACTATTTTTATTAACCTTTTTGATACATGACATTTTTGACCAAATAAACAGACTACAGGTTCTACAGGACTATTGTGCTTTTTTTAATGATGCAACTTTGACACTGAACAAAAAGGTCATGCCAAATAAACCAACTTGGAAAAAAAAATAAAACGACTACTTATTTTTGATGTTTCAAGCAGTAGTTGGAAATTAATGAAACACAATGAAATTATCTTGTCATTGACTAAAGACATGAGGCTGATATTAAAGCTACGCATTAAAACACTTTGACTCTGTAGGCTGTAAAACAAAAATGATGGAAGGAGACGTATCCGAACATAATGCTGTAAAGCTGAAATACCAGCAAAAATGTACAAGCAATCTTTTTCACCCCTCTTTGTGCGAGTTAATGATGGCCATTAAAAAAATCCATTACAACTATAAATGTTATCAGGTCACAAAGGGGCTACTGTGTAACAGCCTGCTGTAGCTGTAGAGCCACACACACACATAAACACAAAATGAGGGAATTAACCGATTTTGGTTTTATTGTCCGACACAACAAATAGCAAATGCACATGCAGATGGGAATTTTTAAGCTAATATTATAATCATATTCATCATAACAAAATAGATGTTGATTTACACAACACCTGGTTGCTGTTAAAACTTTTGAATTCTGTAAACTTTACAGCTTGTAGTTAACAGACCAAATAAGTGAATGTTGAGTTGTTGAGAACAACCTTCTAAGTTCTTGTTGTTCCCAACTGTGGTCCTCTGGGTTGGATGTGACAAGTGTCTGTTTTGTTAGGTCAGCTTAAGCTTTTTGTCCTTCACGAGGCCTCTAGAAGTGATAAAGTGACAGTTACGTGATCCACCTTGTGCAGAAATAGGAAAATGTTTGAGTGCGCAGCAGCTGCTGCTCAAGTCGACCACCAAGAGAAGATTCCTCAGAGGCTGCCAAAATAAAGAGATGATTCAACATTAATAACAAATTCTCTTAACTTCAGAGTAAGTTTGTATGTCATTGACTCTTATGTTAGGTGATGTGTGTGTTACAATTAATAATACTTTCTAATACATGTTCAAATACACAGTACAGGGCAAACGTCTTTGGCCACCACCATCTTTGTTGTTTTAGCAAAGTTTTAATAACCAACCACATTTTTAGTCTCTTACAAACAGGAAATACACACACAAAATAAAAAATGGTTTCTT
>JBAJNP010001944.1:0-53493 GCA_036877545.1 Yasuhikotakia modesta | reverse complement strand
AGCAATGCTATCAGAGAGTGTAACCATGTTAACCGCTTCCTGAATTTCCCAAACAAAATATCATTCCATTACGGTCACGTTGTCTTTGAATGGTTTGTTACAGAAATTAAAAGAGGTCAGAAGTCTTGTTTGAGAAATATGTGTTTATAGGAAATGTTTTTGGCTGCCAATGGTCTGTTGTTGGACAATACATTATACATTATACAGCGTATTGTCCAAATCACACAGGCTGAATGAAATACGCAGAGTCCTGCAATATACATTAACTTATCATTTTAAATACATAACAGATAGCTTTTACGTTTTTAGCAATAACGAATAGATTTCAAAATCCATTACATAGCATGTATAAACAATACATATAAAACATCGTCCTATCCATATGTTCCCAAGTGGGTAGACAGGAATTTGTAGTTGCCTGACGTTTTAATCTCAGTCTCTCTGCTGCCATCTGACGGCCGATCGTGAGCTGTACAAACGATGTGGGATTTCAAGGTTTCATTGCAATCGTGAAAATAAGTGAAACCTTACATTAGTTACAACAATTAAGTCTCAGCGGTGCAATGTAATGGACTTGAATGCAAGTAACTCAAATGGTTAATTAAACAACAATACACGATCATTTATGTCTGTAATAGATGTTTCACTTGACAGCACGACATTGAGTTGACAAACGTATATGGGAATTTTTGTAGATGAGACATTGGATAAACCTTTTACTTTGTATTTAAAATGGGAAAATGTGAATACAAATATTAAAGCATGGCCGGTTTGTGTTCACACGCGTTCAGTGACAAATGGAGCACGTCTTTTGCCTGCCTATTAATATGATTAAATCTTGCAATAAATGCACCAACGCGGACACTCTTTTTATGCGTGCCACAGCTCAACTGTATTTAAATGCCATATAGGTCAGGTGTGCAGTTTTATTCTTGTGTACAGTGTAAATAAATGTCAGTGCCCAGCAGGCAAAACCTTGGGCATCTATAAACAGGGCCCTTCCTCATTATAAACCATTTCCTCTCCTTACAGTCGCTCTCAGTTGTCGGTGAGGCCGGCGGGGCGGATCCAACGTTAAATTGGAGAAGAAAATAAAAGCCAACACAACCAACGCTTCGGCTTATTTACTTCTGACCTTTTCTTTTCTCCCTTGTGGACATATTGCGCATAAAAGTGAGTATGTACACAAATACTTCAAATCCGTGAAAGAGTGCAGTATACTTTCCACATTGCGGACGAAATACAGACAGTTTCTGCCCGAGAAGGGCAATGCGCATAATACATTATGGTAACATTTTGGGTTTTATTGAAAATCAGTTTTATAAATATAATATTAGATAATGTGATTTGTTGATAGAGTTTTATTTATAACAATGCTTTGTTATTGCCATCTGAAAACATTTGCCACTATCAAGAAAAATCTGGGCTAAGGTTTCGACATGTCATGGAATTGCCATGATCATATATGGTTACGCAAATGGACTATAACTTATTCTTTAACTTCTTTAAGGATGTTGTTAAGGGTTGGCTGGTAAGAACTAAGATCTAGTTTCTTTAGTTGCACAAATCCTGTATAATGATTTTCTCGTTGGTATTGACGCCAGTAACGCACATCACGCATGTTGTAGTATTACGTCCATTCAGACACTAACTGATAAACTTAGCTGTGATTTTTCACAACTAATATCAAGTTACAACATCACCACTCATCACATGTATTACATCCACATGTCATTCACAAAGCAGCCCTAGGTTGAAGACATTATAGTCATATATTGGAACACTTGGATGTACGTTTACTGGTATAAATAAACATAAACCAATGATTTATCTATTATCAGATGCCCTCGGCAACTAATGGCACCAGGACTGTTAAGTCTGACAGCCCAGACTTGGGATCCGTTCTGGGATCAATGAACCAAAACACAGCCAGCATCCAGCAGACTGGAACCCAGTCAGAGGCCATGAAGCAGGTGCTGGTGGTTCTGGAAAAGAAAGTACGCAATATGGAAAAGAAAAAGGTAATTCCAGATTATTCTTCTATTCAGACACGTCATTTGAACGATTAACCTGTAGACGTAGTATTTACACCTACGTAGTATTTACATATATACCAAGTCCCAAAAGTTCCTATATTTAAGATGATAATGTGTGTAATAACTACACAACTACTATCTCTTATTAACCTGAACCCATTCAAGAAGAAGGGCTATGGAATAAAACGTTCCCTTGTGAACGTTTGCTGACCCGTTTAATCGTTTTGACAAGTTAATCCTGGTTTTTGTATTCAGCAGAGATGAACTGTGTTGTAGGTGCAGTATGAAGTTTTATATTATATTATATTATATTACATCTTCATTGCATCTCTTGCTCCGTTAACTTAAGACGAGAGAGAAAATCTTTTCTCGCAACATGTCCCCGTTAAACGTTTATAAAACATTGGCAATAGGGTTTGTCTTCGACACATTTCGTACGAGTGACTTTTTATCAATGTAAGAAAGTAAATCGTGTTTGTTAAACAGGCCACAGACGCTTTTCTTTTGTATCCTCAAGCGCAGATGCTAGCCGGTTAGCATCCGTAGTTTCAGCACAAACTATCTTTTCTGCTTTATTTTAGTCCTCTCGTCCATTTGTATGATATTCCTGTAATATTTACATTTATAGCAACTCGTATTTCGACACTGTCCGAATGATCCAGGATATTTCCCGACGCTTTTACCCCGTTATGATCACGGCTCAAACGCACATGGAGATGAAGCTAACATGGCGACTTCAGACGGTTCGGCGTGCTGAAATGGGGAAAGCAATGCGCAAATATGCTTGTAGATGATTGCTTGTGTTTTGGGCCGAAGCGACGATAGCTTGTGACCGTGTTGGTGTTTGTTTGTCGAGGAAATGGGTCACAGACAGCTGCGTGACCTCATGGTTCGCATTAAGCGTCTTTGGCTGCAGGTACGTGGGGAGAAAATCTAGAAGACAGAATCTGACGACTATGTTCTTGTGTGCAGGAGTAGAAATTTGGGGTTTACGACTATAACCAGTCAGATGATTTTGTCTTTTTCATTAAGTCATTGGATATTACAAAATAGTGCTTGAAGTGATTTTTATCTTTATTTAAATATGTTTGTTTTATTTTTCTTTCTGCAGAGCAAGCTTGATGAATACCAGGTTAGGAACAACAAAGGCGAACGTCTAAACCAGGACCAGCTGGTGGGTAAAATGTTTTTCCGTCCCTCAGTTGTGTTTTTATTTTCGGTGGTTACTCTGAAAACCTGTTTGTTTTTTAATTAACTTAGGAAGCTCTGTCCAAGTATCAGGAAGTCATTCATAACCTGGAGTTTGCTCGGGAGCTGCAGAAGAGCTTCTTGGCGTTGGGTCAAGAAGTGAGTATAAGATGTTTCGATTTGCTCATTCCATAACCTGAGGCACCTACTTTTAACTTCAGGTTGTCAACATGTGTTCACATCCAAAACTGAAATCCTGAATATCCTCAGACTTCAGCTCTATTGATACTAAAGCTGTGTGAGATGCCTGCAGCCTCAGTTTTGATGCTACAACGGACTTTTGCGTTGGACAGATTCAGAAGACGATAAAGAAGGTGGCGCGGCGTGAGCAGCTCCAGCGAGAAGAGCTGGAGCAGAAAAGGCTGAAGAGGGTTCTGGAGTTGCAGTTTCTCCTCGACCGACTTGGAGATGAAAGTGTGAGGCAGGAGCTTCTTCAAGGAGCTGAAGGTTCCTCGCTGCTTACAGAGAGCGACCTCACAGCCCTAGATGAGTTTTACAAGCTGGTGGGGCCTGAACGTGACCAAAACATCAGGTGAAATAGGAATAGAGAAATACATTCAGTGATATCCACTGTTTGAAGTTTTAGAAGCTCATGTTAAAGGTCTTTTGATAAACCTCCAGTTTGATTGTATATTCATAAGTGTTCTCTCATATCTCCCACAGTTTGACTGACCAGTATCAAGAAGCATCTCAGCACTTATGGGAACTTCTGGAGGGGAAGGACAAGCCTGTAGCAGGAACAACATGTATGTCATATGGTCTTTTAAGCTCCTTTTATGGTCTGTAGAGTCTGACGCTTGCTAAGAACAGCTGTGCAATAGTCATGTGTAAATGAATGCATAATGGATGCATAATGGATAAGATTCAGTATAGAATTCCTGACATAATCGGATCAGAGACTGATGTCTTTACCAGTGATATCAGTGGGGCAGATCTTTTCTTTAAAATGTTAAGTCTCCAACTGCAGGTTTCTCAAGATCTAATTACATGTCTGCTTTGTGCATGTCAACACAAGGTGATTTGTATTTGAATTTGCAAGCAAACCTTATGCAATGTGCATTGGGAGATTTTTAGACTTTATTTTTGGGATATTTTGAGGAGCATTTCAAAGTAAAACATTAGCTTCAGATGTGTAGAAAAGACAAGGGTGGGATACTGCAGGAGATAGTGGTCCTGCCGCTGTGGTGTTGGTAGCTCTCCAGATACATTGACAGTGAATGATTACTTCAAAGGTCTAACTTCTGTTTTTGTCCAGTTGGTCAGTGTTTGAGTTAAGTGCAGGAAAATAAACAAACAACCTAATGCAGTCTCGCATTTGAAAACATGGCACCAGCATTAACTAGCTTTGGTTGTCTCTAGATAAAGGCTAAAACATATTGCTGAGACCAATCTCAGTATACTGCCCTGCCCTAGCTTATATGGGTTGCAGCTTCTAGCACTTTCTTCCTGGGCTGTTAAGTGGAAGATCATGTGACTCACGCTGTATAAATGCCATCTATTGGCTGTACACCAGCTTGACTGCATGTTTGTTAAATGATAGGTCCAAAGTTTAATATTTTTGTTTTTTGACAGAACTTTACACAGGCTAACAGACAAAAAATAATGCATTAAAATGTATACATCATGCTTTAAAAGAATTGCGTCGATAAGTTAATGTGTTTGTTATTGCAGATAAGGCGCTGAATGACGTACTGGAGAGAGTTTTGCAGAGCGGTTATTTTGACAGAGTGAAGACTCATCAGAACGGAGTTTGTGTAGAGGAAGATGAACAAGCCACTGCAGTCGAAGTATCTGAGGTAGAGGAGGACCCTGCAGACACGGGTAAACTTCATTTCCTGTCGTCTCTCATTACACAATCATCTGACTCAGTTTTATTTGGAAACTTCTGCAATGCAGACTGATTTCTCAGACAAAAGGACCTTTTATTTTTCCCTGCAGAGGGTGAAATGACAGAAGAATATACAGAACCCATTCCAGTTGAGGCAACAGAGGTGAGACGTGCATTTATACATGTAGATAGATATTGACATGATCTGCAACGCAGCCCTGAATGGACCTCAGAGAGAATCTCATTTGCATATTGAAATTAAGCTTAACCAAAAATGTCTGCAGTCATCTCCAAATTTTCCTTTAGAGAATTGTCTTTCAACATTGTCTTTTTAGAGAATCTTTTCATCTCTTCGTCTTTTTTTCTTTCTTTCCTCAGTTTGTAAATAGGCAGTTAATTTCCGAGACCACATACAGTAGTGGAGACCAGGAGCAAGCAGAACAGTGGAGTGCGGAAACGCAGGTGACCTTCTCTGGCAATACCTATTGGCTGTTTATGTGATTGTTGTTTGCACCATTTTTGGAGTGAATGGGTAGACTGATCAGAAACGTACATTGATCAGTACGTTGGATGTGTTACAGGTGGTAAACTCCATGCAGCAGCCAGTACAGGCTCCTCCCACCCCTGTCGTCCCAGAGCCCCACCCACTGACCATGGTGACCCCCACTCCCGCCTCAGACCCTGTGGTTAGAAAACAGGTGGTTCAGGATCTCATGGCACAGATGCAGGGACCATACAACTTCATGCAGGTGGGGTTGCATTTGCAAGTTGGTTGTATTTGGCATGTGTTTGTATGAGTGTATTAAACTCCCTCTTCCCCCAGGAGTCCATGCTTGATTTTGATGGGATCGATCCTGCTATTGTATCGGCACAACCTATGAAGCCACCCACAAGTATGGAGATGCCTCCAATGGTGTGTCAACCAGGTGAGTCAATATTACAGCCATACAGGTTTAGAGTTCTAATGATCTGGATATAAACACTTTTTTTTTTTTTTTTTATTTAACAGCTCATCCAGACCCCCGTCTTGCACATCCTCCGGCTGTTGCCATTCAACCCGACCCCACACAAGTAAGCGTAGCCAAGTTCTCTATCCTCCAGTGAATGAAACTTGAAGCTTGATTTCAAACATGTTCTCTTTAGATCCCCATGGTCTCTCCATCACCAGAAGCATTCCCAGCACAGCCTTCATTGTACCAGTCCTCTCACACAGCAGATCCTCGACAACAGGTGGACTCCATTGATCCGATTCAGGCAAGCTGTCAAACCCCCCCAAAATTATTCCATTTCATTGTGAATCTCACAGAATGAAGAACGTATGAAGAAGTTTAGATGTTTGTCTCTGGGTTATTCTGAATAGTAATACATTCTTAATACTGATTTCAGTTTCCCCATCACTTGGTGTAACTTATTGTACCTTATGTTGTTTTGTATGTAGGCCTCTATGCCCATGACTGAACAGCCCCCTCCATCTACAGCTCTTCCTCCAGCCTCCCAGACACCGGCGTACCATCCCGGCTCCAAACCCCTGCACAGTGGAGGCATCAACGTCAACGCAGCACCATTCCAGTCCATGCAAACGGTAACGTTGTTTAATACTGTAATACCACGGTATATTTTACCATGGTAAAATATTGCTTAATAGCATTTGTATTGGAAGTTATAAAGTTGAGGGTTTAAGAGCCATTTTCACTTCCTCCTGACAGGTGTTCAACCTTAACGCACCTGTCCCATCAGCCAATGATACAGACTCTATGAAGGCCAGGCAGTACCAGAACAACTATAACCAGGGTTTCAACAGTCAGCCGCAGCATCCTGTGGAGCAACCGGACATGCCGCCCGAGCAGCTCCAGTCTGGTGAGAAAATATTCCAGTGACACCAGTAACTGCTACATATTCCAATACATAATTAAACTTTTCCCACACGTGTGTTGCTAAAATTGGACTTTAAATTAACCTGTTGTCATTGCAGTGGTTGGTGGCTTCCATTCTCAAGACCAGTCGCTTCCTAACTCCACCGGCCAGCAGCCAGTGTCCCAGCAGCCAAACGGCCAGAGCAATGGGTTCAGCCGCCAGACTCAGTCCTTCTATAACAGCAGAGGAATGTCTCGCGGTGGCCCGCGGAACTCGCGTGGTATGACCAACGGATACAGAGGATCATCCAATGGTTTCAGAGGTACAGAATGTTTCACTGTATTGAAGATTCTGCAATGGTTACGTCTGTTGGTTTGAATAAGACGACCCATGATGGATGGATGGATGGATGGATGAATAATAAGGCTTTTAATTTATTGAAGGTGGATACGATGGCTATCGCCCACCCTTCTCCAACTCTGCAAACTCAGGATACGGACAAACCCAGTTCAATACATCACGGGACTATTCTAACAGCAACTACCAGAGGGTAAGACACCCATATTTAATACTGTATACATTGTTTTGTTTTTTTTTTTAAACAATGCATTAGAATGTATAGCTTTTTGCTTCTCCAAACAGTCATTGTAGCACAGTTAAAAGTCATGGTTTTCCACAAACTTTTCTTTTAAAACTGTAAACCGCAATTTATTTTGTGTGCACACTATGAATAAACTAATTCTGAACTAAATGAACCACAATTTACATGCATCTGCATTGTTTGTAATGAGAATTCCACCTCATTGTTTGTTTCTGCCATTGCAGGATGGTTATCAACCGAACTATAAACGCGGTGCAGCGCAAGGAACTCGAGGAGCGCCTCGAGGAACCGCTCCAGCCATGCGGTCCTGAGCCTTAAGACTGATCCTGGATCATAAAACCTTCCAATACAAAAGTGCATTATGCTCTGCCCCCCTGGATTTGATTAAACGACGTCTGTGAAAGTCGAAATGGTTCAAAGATTCCGAACACAAGTTGAAAACTTTGAAGATTTTAAAGCTGCCCTGTGTTTCAAACAGATTCCTGTAAACTTGAAAGACTTCATTAACTTATTTTTTGTATAAAATAAAACTCATGCCCATCACAGCTGGTCCATTACTGAGAGTTCTCTTCTGCTCCACTGTTTGGTTCACACAGACGCATTTGGGTTCTAACTTTTTCATTTGGTACATTTTAAAGAGGCTCCCAGCCCCCTCAGTTTGTAAAGTTATCATTGCCTTGAGTTTCAATAAAGATGTGTTGCATTTAACATTTCTTGTTGCAGTTTTTGTGGTTCAGTGAAGTTTGTTCTGCTAAAACAAAATTCGTGTTGGATTTCAAAAACTCGTTTGATGTCCTTATTGCAGTATAGCTGAAAGCTTTGAATTTTTTTCCTTTTATAGTACAGTTTATAATTTGTCAACGTAAAGGACCTTGCAGGACTCATTGTAATGTAACATGCAATCCCTTAAGACAAAATAATGGTATCAAATGATTGAGCCTTCAACATATCTGTTTGAAAAACTAGAAAAATGTTTATATCCTAAAACTAACACTGTTAAAAAACTATTGCAGAAATACATAAATTGTCTATATGAAAACATTAAAAAAAAAACCTATGCTGACTACGCTTTCTTTCTTGATCTTACCTTCTACCAGACAGGAAAATTTGGTTCAAAATTTTGTTCTGCCTCCCTCTGTATAAACTGCCAGCCACCTGTTTGCAAGCACTACCACTGTATCTGCCTACAATGATCTGTAGAAGGAAAGTTAGAGATGTGTATGTGACTCCTTTGGCAAAATAATAAATACTAATGCAAGGCTACAGGCAAAACGTAAATGAAAAATATACATTTTGGTCTAATTTGAGGTTTCCATAGTTAAGTAAGCTTCTGAAATTAACATCTAATTTGTATCTTTTGAATTTTCTTTTGTTTCCTTGAAAATTTTTTATTTTAATATTTACTTACATTGACATTTAATGATGCATGCTTCTATTGTAATTGTCATTGTCTATTTACTTTGAAAATTGCGCTAACGCTTTCAGTGGTTTAATTTTAAACAGGCAAAGCGGTGGACACCTATATGTCTGTTTGGGGTCCAGAATCGAGGTCCTTTCGCCGAGGCTTTCCCACGTGAACGTCTGAGTATGACGGTGTACTGTAAATGAGCTACTATTACATTAAAAAAGTGGTGTTTTGAGATTAAAGAGTTTTTCTAATACAGAACATAAGGTATGCCGTACATTACATTAATGCATATGTTAAAAATAAGCGTCGAATTGTCTGTTATAGAAAAATGTTTACGAATAGCCCATGTGTAATTTCTTTCTATGTGTACTACACTGTCTAGTTTAATTTCACGAGTCGTTTTATATGTAAACTGCTTAGTTACCACGCTTAACTTCTTTAACTGGTGGTGCTGACAGGGTCCAGTTTTAAAACCATGGCAACGGTTCGGAAGAAGGTGGACAATCGGATTCGTATCCAAATAGAAAACGGTGTCGCACAACATCATCGATCTATGTTTGTTATAGTTGGTGATCGTGGTAGAGATCAGGTAACGTGTCCTTAATAATGCTGTTAAAATGAATGATGTTTGTTGGACCTCTTAAACTCACTCGTCAGTATATTATGCGTGCAGGTTGTCATTTTGCACCACATGCTTTCTAAAGCTACAGTCCGATCCCGGCCGTCTGTGTTATGGTGCTACAAAAAGGAGCTTGGCTTTAGCAGGTGGGTAATTCATGGCATAATGTTTTAGGAATATGGACAGTATAAGTAAGTTAAGGCTGTTGTATAGCATAAAACTAGCTTGTAACCCATAAGAGCTTTTTGTTATAAATGTTTGAACATTTGTTATGAATCTGTTCTTTTCTGTATATTGGTCATTAAAAGGTGCAAGTCTGATAGAAACGTAGTGTAAGCATTTATGAATTAAACATTACAGTAATCGTAAGAAAAGGATGAAACAGCTGCAGAAAAAGATCAAAACTGGCACATTGAACCTGAAACAAGACGATCCCTTTGAGCTCTTCGTCGCGGCAACCAACATCCGCTACTGTTATTACAATGAAACTCACAAGATCCTGGGAAACACATACGGCATGTGTGTTCTGCAGGTAACAACAAACCCAAACATCTCAGTCTGGATGTTTTGTCTGTATTGCTTTGGACTGTATTGCTGAGGTTTATCTCACTTTCTTCTCACTTTAGGACTTTGAAGCTCTCACTCCCAACCTTCTGGCTCGAACCATTGAGACTGTGGAAGGTGGAGGCATTGTGGTCATTCTACTAAGGACAATGAACTCACTGAAACAGCTGTATACTATGACAATGGTAATAGCCAATGAAGTGCTTTTAAACTAACAAGAAGCTGCCAATCTTTGTGTAAACATATAACTTAAGTCTGACTGTTTCTTTTTAGGATGTTCATTCTCGGTACAGGACAGAGGCTCACCAGGATGTTGTTGGGAGATTCAATGAGAGGTTAGTTGTGTGGAGATAGATTTGTTCACCTGCCAGTCAAGCTGAGGATAAAAACTTCCATTGCCTTAATGAACATAAACACAGATCTGGATTTAATTGGCTTTTGTTTCAATTGACCTGGCAGGTAAATTATTAAAGAAATATGATCTGAGCTGAAGAAAGTGACATGGTAGTTGTTGGTGCGTCCTATGATGTGAATAAAGTCCGAAACCAGAGACACAAGTGCCACACACAAACTGGCTAGATGTTATTTTTAAGATCTTAAGATTAGATTGTCTAATGCAACAGTCATTCGACTGGACTGGATGAGTGTTTGGCAGCATGTAGTTAGTTACTATCAACAATGCCAGTCATCCGAACAATCTTGAACAATCATCAAACAGTCATAGCTTCAGCTCTCATCTGACTTGGCTTAATAGCTGACTTAGCTTAGTTCAATGCCTGTGTGTCATATTGTTCCCAGATTCATCCTCTCTCTGTCCTCCTGTAAGACGTGCGTTGCTATCGATGATGAGCTTAATATTCTGCCAATCTCCAGTCACATAACCAACATCAAACCTGTCCCTCCTAAAATACAGGTAAACCTTGTCCAGAAAAAACTTGTTCATTCATTGGCTCAGAAATGTTCTGTAACCAGTTTAATTACCAATAGGATGAGGGGCTGTCGCCACGTGAACAAGAACTGAAGGACCTAAAGGAATCTCTGCACGACACGCAGCCTGTTGGTGTTCTAGTGGACAGCTGCAAAACTTTGGATCAGGTACAATCTAACAAAGTCCTCAGATTCTACACAAAATAAATGCAGGGTTTATATATTGAATTTCTGTATGTCTGTAGGCCAAAGCAGTGCTGAAGTTTATTGAAGCCATTTCAGAGAAGACCTTACGCAGCACTGTGGCTCTTACTGCTGCCCGTGGTCGGGGTAAATCTGCTGCGCTGGGATTGGCTGTAGCCGGGGCTGTTGCATTTGGGTATGTAGAACAATGAACACAGTAATTTACTTGTACATTTATCTTACAGTCATGAACACACTTCCTTGAGCAGGTTTTGTGTATTTATTTTGTCTATAATCAATCCAACTTACTAATAAACATAAAGCCAATATTATAATAATTAACTTATTTGTCTTTGTGTTCTGTTTCCTTTTATAGCTATTCAAACCTTTTTGTCACGTCCCCCAGCCCAGACAATCTACACACACTGTTTGAGTTCATATTTAAAGGTTTTGACGCCCTCCAGTATCAGGTAGATATGATATGATGTGTTTCAATGTCTGTTGCATTTGTAATTTAAGCATATATGTTATAAGCAAATATTGGGGGTTATGTTACTTCATAAATCTTATGTTATTCTAGGAACATCTGGACTATGAAATAATTCAGTCCTTGAACCCAGAGTTTAACAAAGCTGTGGTCCGTGTGAACATCTTCAAGGAACATCGACAGACCATTCAGGTGAACTGGATTCCACCTCTGTGGTTCTTATACATCATTTGTTGAACCATGGAGTCTCCGGCCAGTTAAAGCTCACTTCTGTTGACAGTATATTGTATATAAATATATTATGTTGTTCTTCAGTACATCCACCCTGCTGATGCTGTGAAGTTGGGTCAGGCAGAGCTTCTGGTCATTGATGAGGCTGCTGCAATCCCGCTGCCTTTAGTGAAGAAGTTACTGGGTCCATACCTGGTGTTCATGGCCTCTACAATCAATGGGTCTGTATTTATACAACTGCTACATGGTTACGTTCATAGAATGTAGAAATAACGTTTGCACCAATTCTTATGCACATGCAGCTACGAAGGCACGGGTCGCTCTCTGTCTTTGAAACTCATTCAGCAGTTGAGGCAACAGAGCGCAGACAGCCAGCAGAACCTCTCGGCCGATAACAGAACCACCAGCACAGCCAGGCTGGCAGCAGGTATGGTACCGTACAAACTACCAGCATTAAGCAGAAATCTGGTAAACAAGATCATCATCATGGTGAAATCTGCTCTTCAGCACGGACCCTTCATGAGGTGACCCTCCACGAGTCCATCCGCTATGGCCAGGGGGACCATGTGGAGAAATGGCTGAATGACCTGCTGTGTCTGGACTGCCTGAGCGTCCCGCGTGTCATTTCTGGCTGCCCTTTGCCCCAGACGTGTGACCTGTATCCTTCAACAGCTCAGCAAAACCTGTCTTACATAAACATGCATCATCATTTGATAATGGTTTTGTATGGCACATTGACTTTAGCTTGACTCTGTGATGATTCCATCTATAATCAAAATGTTGTATCAATCTAAATCTAGTGCTGTTTATCAGGGCAAAAAAGCTGTTGCTGTCTGCGATGTGGTTGTCAACGTGTTGCCAAGGGGACTGTTTTTTTTACAATATTATTGTCTATTGTCTAGCACCCATCACCAGGTCTCTATAATATTATTCAGACAGCTGTATGGTTCCTCTCTCTCTCTCTCTCTGTGTATATATATATATATATAATATATATACTTTCTATTCTGTTTGAATTAAGTTTCTTTAATCATTAATCCAGTTACTATGTGAACCGAGACACATTGTTCTGTTACCACAAAGCTTCCGAGGCTTTCCTTCAGCGTCTTGTGGCGCTGTACGTTGCGTCACACTATAAGGTAAATGGGCATCAAATGTATTAAATTGTTACGTTATCAAAGGGACATTGTCTCAGCAATCTCTTGTTCCTCAGAACTCGCCCAATGACCTTCAGATGCTCTCAGATGCTCCAGCTCACCATCTCTTCTGTCTGCTGCCCCCTGTTCCACCTACACAGAATTCTCTCCCAGAAGTCTTAGCAGTTGTGCAGGTACTGCCACAGAACTCTCAGTTCTATACTAATGCTTCTGGTTTAAAGTTATTGTAAATATAAACCTACAGATTTGGTCATTTGAACCTGTGGTTTTGCTTGCAGGTGTGTCTGGAAGGAGAGATCTCACGCCAGTCTATTCTCAACAGCTTGTCCAGAGGGAAAAAAGCGTCTGGTGACCTCATTCCCTGGACCGTTTCAGAACAGGTGATAAATCCTTTTCTCCATATGTTGAATTGAAATAATAACGTGTGAATTACAAGTAACCGTGCTGCTCTTGTATTTTGTATTCAGTTTCAAGACCCCGAGTTCGGAGGCCTTTCGGGGGGCAGGATTGTCCGTATCGCAGTGAACCCAGACTATCAAGGGGTAAACATCTGGCTTCCATTTCTGATTATATTAATCTCATGTAACAAGTAGCTGCATTACTATGTTATTTGACCGACAATGCCATTGTTAGCAATGCATAATTCATTGTGTTGCATTATTGCTCAGATGGGTTACGGCAGCCGCGCGTTGCAGCTTCTGCAGCGATACTATGAGGGTCAATTTCCAATCCTGGATGAGACAGAACAGACGGCTGCTAGTACGATCACACCTGTGAGCAGTGAGGTAACAGACTTCCATTAACAACTTTTATGCTTCAAAGTTACGCTCGCATTAAGATGATCTATTAACCTGCTTAAATATTGACCTTTTCAATGTCCTTTTCAAATCAAAGTGCATAGGCAAAATAATGTAACAGCCCTGAGATATAAGACAACTGTAATGCTGCATTCACACCTGTCGCAACTCGCCCATCGCTATGCGATAACCATCAATAGAAAGTGTTCTAGCGATATCTCATCGCTAGTCCTCGCCTCATGTCGCTAGAATGCATTCACTTACTATTGACGGTTATCGCTTAGCAATGGGCGAGTAGCGATAGGTGTGAACGCGGCGTAATGAGAGTATGTATTTTCCACTTATGTCTGTACAGTCTGTCACTCTCCTGGAGGAGGTGGTGTCACCCAGGAAAGACCTCCCACCACTGCTGCTGAAACTGAATGAGAGAAGAGCCGAGAGACTGGATTACCTGGGGGTGTCGTACGGTCTCACTTCTCAACTACTCAAGTGAGTCTCTTCATAGTCTCGGGGTCTGATATGATTCCCACAGTCCACTGCATATAGAAGCAGACCTGAGTCATATGTGACATTTGTACTATGGCACTGTTCTAAATCATGTTTCTAACTCCTTACCTTCCGGCAGATTCTGGAAGAAAGCTGGATTTGTTCCAGTTTATTTAAGACAGACTACGGTAAGCAGCGTTTCAGAAGCCTAAGTCTGTAACTTTGAGTAACTGTGAGTTTAAATATAAACAATTTATTGTGTGTTTATCTTGTTGTAACAGAAGATGTGTTGTCCAAAATGTAATTTCTTCAGGCCACAGAAAACAATATACCTGAGAAACGAGTTTTCTAATATTATGATTCCCAGAATGACCTGACAGGGGAGCACTCGTGTGTTATGCTGAAGCAACTCAGTACTGATGATTCAGCCGAGCAGGACCAGTGGCTGACTGCCTTCTGGAAAGGTGAGAACTCATATTAATCTGCTTAGACATCTATACACATACACAGTACACAGTTCAGGGCAGTTGCAAGTCATTTTATTATGCAGGAGGTACATTTACATTTATTCATTTGAGAGATGCTTTTATCCAAAGTGACTTACAGTGAATTCAACGTATACATTTTTATCAGTACTTGTATTCCCTGGGATTGAACCCACAACCTTCGCGCTGCTAACGCAATGTTCTACCTGTTGAGCTACAGAAACAAAGATTAAGATTTAGATTTAGGATGTGTAGGACGTTTTTTACCTGGGACATCTGTCAGTTATAAACTTTAGCTGTCACTATACAAAATATTAAGTTACAGAAATCCATGCAATAACATGAGATGCTTAGACATAGATTTTTAAAAATGACTTTGTGTCTAAAAGACTGAAAACCTTGTGCTGCACAGATTTCAGACGGCGGTTCCTCTCTCTGCTGTCCTTTGAATTCAGCAAGTTTAAACCAACTCTGGCCCTGAGCATATTACAGAACAAGAACTGCAGAGACAGCCCAGCAGGTACAGATCCACATCCTCATTGAGCTGAACCTGTTTGTGTGCTGGTGATTGCTTCACGTGTTTGTGTTCTTACAGTGATCACCAATGCAGAACTGACTGCTCAGTTCTCTCCATATGACCTGAAGCGTTTGGAGATGTATTCAAGAAACATGGTGGACTATCACCTTATCATGGATTTGATGCCTGCTGTTGCACGCATGTATTTCCTCAAACAAATGGGAGACATGATGCTTTCTGTTGCCCAGTGTGTAAGTTTATGTCTTTGTGTGTGTGTGTTTGTTTGTGTGTGTGTGTGTCCACAGTAAATAATAAGTTGCTATGGTAATCAGGATTTGTTATTATCCCAGTATGTGACACATTACAACCAGAAGTTGTATCCAAATACCAATAAATGATTCCATGTTTCTAGCAGTCTGATGTTGTATAAATGAAGAGTTTATGTGATTTTCAGGCTCTGTTGTTGGGTGTTGGGCTTCAACACAAGCACGTCGATGACCTGGAGAAGGAGATAGAGCTGCCAAGTTCTCAACTCATGGGCCTCTTCAACCGTACCATTCGTAAAATTGTCCAGGTAAAACAAACACACCATTTTCTTTTGGCATTGTCTCTGACTTTCAGCTTTCCCATTATCAGACCATTGCCTCTGAAACTCTGTCTACTTTCTATTATTGTTGCATTGGGTTATTGTTTGATTCCTTCTCTTCTGCAGTTCTTCAACACACTTCAGGAAAAGGCAGTTGAGGCAGAGATGGTGGCCACCAAAGATATTAGCATGGAACCCACTGTGCAGACACTCAACGATGATCTGGTACAAGGCTTGTTTTAGGAATGCATGGACTTCATCGGTTCATTTATTTCTATTGCCAGTCACTTATTGTTCTTTTCCTTTAGAACGAGGCTGCTCAGGAGTTCCAGGAGAGACACAAGAAGGACATGGAGAAGATTAAGGAAATGGACCTTTCAGAGTGAGTAATCTCAATAGAATGGATTCATTTGGCATTTATCCAACGACTTTACAGTGAATTCAAGGTATATGCTTTTATCAGTACTTGTATCACCTGGAATTGAACCCTACAGGAACTACAGGAACACTATAGATGTTATAGTGTTTATATAATACAGTCTTTATATGTGTGTAGGATGTTCTCTGTGAATCGTTACATAGTTGTGCGTTGTTGACATGTTTCTCTGCTGGTGTGAATTTTCTATGCAGCTACATGATTCGAGGAGAGGATGAGGAATGGGACCAAGTGTTGAAAAAAGCCGGACATACAGCTATTGTCAGCATAAAAAGGTAAGCTGAAAAAAACAAAGCGCTAACAATTTTCCGTTAGGATGGTAATTGTTTGTGATTGGCTGTTGGTTTGGGATCAATAACTGCTACAACCTTATCTTTTAAACACCCTCAGCGACAAGAAAAGAAAACTGGAAGGAACTCACCAGAAAGAACAACTGCTGGGAAAGAAGATGAAAAAAAATAAAGACAAAAGGGGCAAATTTGGAAAGAAAACCTAAAATGTGGACTCTCAAACGTTTTATATTCTTAACATCCTGTAAAGTTGCTCTGGCTAACATACTGAAGGCCACCAGAAGGAGTTAAAATGTAGGTCGTTGCATTGACTCAAAATGTATTTGCTTTAGTCTTTGTTTTATTTGTGGAAGCGCTAAAGATCTTCGCAAACCAACGAAATAAACTTGCCAAATTACTTTGCTTTTGTAACCGTTTCTGACATTATTTGAAATTAAAAGTATTTGAAAAAAAATATATTCCTAGGCCATAGACATGGTTGTTCTGCACGCAAGATCCTATACTATATAAAACACTATCAAAAGTGAAAACAAAAATTCTGTATGTAAAAACCATGATCTGATTGTACATGATATCAAACCTGTTTTCAATGCTTTAAAATGAACATTGCCAAAGTTTTTGCCACAATATAAATAAAAGTACTTCATTTTCATACTGTGGAAGCAAAAAACTCAAAGAAATGAATAATTTATGTATTCCTACATTGTTACATAATCCAAAGTTTTACAAGGGTCATGGAGATAAACAATCACTCAACAATGGCCAGATAAGGACTTAAGTTGTTTTTGCTGTAGTTCTTCACTTGCTGTGTCATGCTTTGAATTTTGATTTTAAGAAGCTTTTATTTATTTTACTCATCTGGTTTTCCACCATTGTTTAGTTCCCCTTCTACCCAACCCACTGGTGCAGCCCTTACCCTACCGAATGAAACGAAACGTGAGACTCAGTCTGTATTCAAGCACCTGCCTGTAAGTAAATCATTTAACAACACGTGAACTCTGACCTGAAAAAGGTACGTAACAGTTAGTCTTTGGACTGAGTTTATCAATAAACTTTTTGCAGACGCCTTGCAGACTCGCTGCCGACTTGTAGTGTTGCGGGAACGTAGTAAAGGACTAAACTGGGCATCGTTTTGTTGGTGTGGACGAATTTTATTATTTAGTTTCCGGTTGAAAAAATATCCTTTATTGAACAGATCTCAGTATGGAGATACCTGTCGTGGATTTCAGTGTTTACGAACTGGGGAAAAACGATGTATCTGATGACACGCTGGAAAAGTTGAGCGGAGAAGTGAGGAAAGCCTTTCAAGAGATTGGATTTGTTTATCTCAGAAACACTGGCATAAAGCAAGAAGAGGTTTGCAGTTACTTCTTAGTATATTTATATATGGGGTGGCCAAACAATGACATTCCTGGTGCCATGTAGTAGTCATTCAGTTACGTCTAACCCAAACCTAATAGGTACGAAATTAACGTATTTATGTAACACAGAAAACACAAAATACTGTACATTCGTTGAATTTAAGACAGTACCAGGTAAGCCTGCGATTTTATTTGACCTCCTAAGGACCCCATACAGGCACCTATTTGTTTTAAATAGCAACATTGTACATTGATCTTAACATGATGAACAATTGTAACAAACATTAACTTTCAACATTAAAACACGTTTATTTTGCAGTTACAGTTATTCTGCTTTTGTAAACAACTTTGCACGTGATTAATGTGTGTTGCGGTAATATGGGTCCCTGCAGAAACCAAAGGGCGGAACTCTTTTTGTAAAATTGTTGTCCCACCTGTCCATGTACCTCCACCCCTGATGTCTAGTTGTCAGCATGCTGTCTATCTGCATCTCTGCTTAACAGGTGGAGAAAGTTATGCGCGTTTCAAAGAACTTCTTCTGTTTGCCTGAACATAAGAAGCAGCCGTTCAGCAGAGGCCATTTCTCATGTAATGGAAACCACGGCTGGGTCTCGCTTGAAACTGAAAGGCATGTTTGCATTTGGTAAAATGCAGCGAATTACTGCTAAAATCACTCGAATGTAACGTAACATTGTAATATTTTGGTTTTCTTTTGACATTTCACAGTTTAAATCCTCAACGCCCCGGCGATCATAAGGAGGCATTTAATACGGCGTCTTTGCGCACAGATATTGTAAATACACGTCATGAATCCGCTTTCCCCTGAACATATTAGTGGAAGAAAATGGTGCAAGTTTATCTAATAAATCACACACACACACACACACACACACACACACACACACACACACACACACACACACACACACACACATAYAYATTTTATTCAACTAATAACGGTGTATGGGGCACGAGTAGCCGCTCGCCAGTTCGCCGTACCCATCTTAAAACCCACACGTAACAGACGCGGGTCGTTACAATATATTTACAAACTAACTAACTGTGTAAAAATGACCATTGAAAATATCCTAATATATAAGAATACACAGTCTCATAGCACTATCAGATATTATTCGTAATAAAACAATTCTTTATCTCTTTATTTTGTTTAGAACTGGCCCTCAGTCGGAACTGATGACTTTCGAGATACAAAAGTGGCGTTTTTTCACCTCTGTAAGGAACTTTCTCTCAGGGTACTGAGAGTGATGGCTCTTGGTTTAGGCTTGGAAGCAGAGATCTTCCTCAAAGCTCATGAACATATAGGCAGTAAGTAGTTCATGCACCTCCTCTTGGTGACTTAAATACTGCATGTCAAAGAAACAAATTACAAAAATGAAAATTGTTCAATTATTTACTCCCCCTGTATATTTTTCATGAAACACAAAAAGGAGATATTTGGAAGAATGTGGTTTTGTTCTTCCACGCAGTTAGACATAATAATGCCTAAAGCTATACTACTTCCTTTATTCATCATGTTAGCAGTGCTGTTAGTCTAGAAAGTAGTTTCTGTATGTTGTGGCTAATTTAATACTAATCTGTAGTGTTATAAAAGCCTGTATAAAGTCACATTAGAATCGTACATTGCCACACAATCAGATTATTAAACAAACTTTAAAATCAGGTGTTTATAATGTGTTTTAAGGAGATGTGAATGGAAGCACTCTGCGGTCTTTGTACTACCCACCAGTGAAGAGAGAGACTGTGAAAGACGGTCAGCTGCGTTGTGGCGAACACTCAGACTACGGCAGTATTACTCTCGTCTTCCAAGGTCCGGAGGGCGGACTGCAGGCGAGGACATATAATGCTATGTTTAATATGGTCGTCTGTCATTTAGGATGTATTTTTCCGCTGGTGTTTAAATGGCTAGTAGTCGTTTTAATTCATTAACACGTGCATGCATCTGTATTTGCCCTCCAGGTTCTCAACCGAGCTGGAAATTACATTTCAGCTCCAAGCATCCCTGGAACCGTTTTGGTTAACATAGCGGATCTGATGCAGAGGTGGACCAGCGACGTTTACGTGTCATGCGTAAGTGACTTGCGTAAGTTGATCTGGCTTGTGCCTTTCATTGTAATAGTTTAAATGCCGCTTATTTCTGTCTTCGTTTGACGCTCAGGTTCACAGGGTGTTGCTGCCCCCTGTAGGCGACTCCAGATCACGTCAGTCTGTGGCATTTTTTGTTCAGCCTGATGATGCGGCCATTATTACTTGCTGTGATGGATCAGACAAGTATCCGCCTGTTAACGCAGGTGATTATCTTTTGACAAGGTTCAGAGACTCGTACGGCAAAAAAGTTTGATCATTTGTTATGATGTTATGGTTTAAATGATTATCATTTTGTAATGAATTATGAATATCATGGATATGAAAAAAATAATGTGGTAATGATAATCAGAGCAGACAGATGGTAAGGCTGAAATGATTGAATAATTTTAAAGAAGTTTAAAGCATTTACACGTTAAATGACAGAAGTATACTCCAATCCATATAGCCAATATTGTTTCATATACTGCTTGCTTAAAACAGTGATTTTGGCATTTTCTAGAAGGACATTAATCCACTCTGTTTTGCTTTCTTGAAAGGAATAATGTACAGAAATGTTCAACTAAAACATTTATTTACCATGAATTGTGTTTGCTTGGGTACACTGGTGTAATGCCTAATCATAAACAGTGAGTAATTATAATACTAGTGTCGGTCAGCCATGCTTGTGCAAAACAGATGAGATCAACAACACACAAAATAAACACAATTATCAAGTAATTATCTGTGTCCTCACAAAGCATTTGCATTTGAGGGTGACTGTCCAGAGAATTCAGTTTAATTCTAATTACAAGCTTTTTGCTGAGCGTGTATTGCCCTTTTCAATATGAGAATGGAAATATGTGACACTATGTTGAAAAATACAAAACACAAAATTACAGAACACAAACATACAATGAGGTTAAAGTGCTAAGAATGTGCAGGCAGGTCTTGTTGGTGACCTCTTTGTACGGGATGACTGTCCCCTGGTAATATCTCCACAGCGGAAGGTACTGCAGTCATTAGGAAATACAGTGTTAATAGAAAGTCAATATTTGTTTGCAACATGCAAAACAATTGCACTGACCTTTGGCCTGGACTGGAGGTTCAGTTTTCTGTGTTTTCAGCCTCTGCATGTGCTCTACTGCCTGAAGAGAAGAAACAGCATTTGCACAGACAAAATCTGCAGCATTTACAACTACAGAGGTGGAGAATTCTACTTATGAACAAGGGAATATTGTAGAGACTATTTTGGTACAGACATTAGATCAAAACCTCTCTCTCTCCCACCTGCTGTAGCTCAATTTTCTGAGCATTAAGCTGTTCCTGCTGTCTCTCCAGCTCCTCGCGTTGTCTCAGCAGATCATTTGTCTTCTCGTTGAGGTCTTTTTCCTCTCTAACCAAATGTTCTTCAAACTCTCTCAACTCCTCTTCTGTGTAGATTGGATTTTGCTCCAGAGTCTCAAGAAGAGGCAAAAAACATTATTTAGAAACGATGATTTGTTGACTTTTATAGTAAACACAAAACCTGTTTGTTACCTATTCTACTACTGAATATTGATGTAGTTTTTTTCTGAGGGAAACTGGCTTGATTTTATTAGCAGCACAGGATATAATTTTAAAGTTGTCTGGTTTACCTCCCATCCATCTGGCTCTAGAAATTCTTTTTTGTTTGTGGCAGCCATAAATTCTCCTAAAGAAACGAGCCGGTCTTTGTTAGTGTCAACCTGTGGAGATACAACACAAATGATTGCAAGTAGACCACATTTGAATTCTCCAGTTAAACAAATGATATTATTAGCATTAACCGAAGCTCCCACCTCATTCATCACATGCTCTCTCATACGCAGTCTCTCCTCTTCCATTTCCACCATGTCATCTTCTTCATGTGTGGGGTCATAGATCTTCTCTAGCTGAACATGGTGGAGACAAACATCACATTCAGCACCATCACAAAGCCATGTCGTCGTACGCTGTTGTGATAGTGTGAAATAGAAAGGTGATTAATGGAAACCTCTTTGGTAAATAATGCCTCAAGCTCCTGTTCATCAAAGTAGCCGTCTCCATTGGTGTCTATAAGCGAACAGATGTTTGAGTCAGGCTGTGATTTGAGCTGCAGAACGGAGTAATGGTCAGGGCAAAACAGTCAATGCTGATCTTACCGTGTAGACTAAAAAATGTCTTTGGGTCAAAATCGTTTGGGTCCAGACCATCTGTCTCCTCCCAGACCTCTTTCAACTGGTCTTGACTGCCCTAGTAACGCATGTAGAAATCATCCCATTACTTTTTAAAATAACCTGAGATTGCTAGTAAAAATGCTTTTTTAAAATTATTTTCAGACTTAATTCAAAATTCACTGCATTTTTACTAGAAACTGTTTCTGAAGTTGAAAAAAAAACTAAATTCATAGAGGTTCAAATAAAAGTATTTTCACTGTGGTTCTTTGAAACCTACTGTACATTTTTGATTGTATTTTTATTTGTTTACTGTTTATTATAGTGCATTTGCAAATGTGTGTATGTCTGCTGTTTACCTGTAATCAAAAAACAAAACAAAAGAACTGCTGCACTTGTTAGGAACCTGAGTTACCAGATTGGCAAGAATCTATTTATTAACACATATCGGCTCTTTGAACTTCGCTTTAACTTACAGGGTGGTTGATTTTGGGATGGTCTGCATGTTTCTGCTTCATCTCCTCATAGTGCTCCTCCTCTTTCTTACGAGCGTCTTCATCCAGCGCCTTCAGTCGCTCCCTCCGTTCGTGCTCCTTCATCATCTCGTATTTCTTGAACTCTTCGTGTTGCTCCTTGTCAAAGTTCTCCAAGTCATTAGTGGCCTTCCATTATCCACATTAGTAACAGAGAATAACAGAGTAAACAGATAATTGAAAATGTAACACCTCATTTCACAGGGCAGCCCTTCATCGCAGTGATGACATCACAAGCGTCAAGGGCGGTAAACAGTATTTGTGTCAGGTGCTTTTTTTATTCACGCTGATGTTATTACTTTCAGTTATGAGTCACAACAAACAGGAAGGCGGATTTGAATCCTACCGATTTAATGAGGCGATCCAAATCTTCCACCTCAAATGTGTGTGGGTTCATGTGATTAAGATGCTCAAACTGTTTCAGAAGGGCTTGGTGGTCCACTGTCATACCTTAGAGGAAATTAAGAGGCTCATTTTTAATATGCTTGTTCATGTGGTGGTTTTGGAAACTGGTTTACAAAGTAGTGAGATATGAAGGGTATCTTTTCATATACAGTATCTTTTCATATCTGAGCTCTAAACTGTCCTGTAAATTAAGTATCAGACAAGCTAGACATTTCACAATATCCTCTTGTGCAAATGTGAGCCACAAAACAATAACTCATTCGCAGAAAAAGTGTGACTGGGCAGCTTAGAAATAAGTTGTCATTTGTGATACCTTTTTCCCCATTCATGTCTTGTTTGGCTTTGATTAGGGTTCGCAGTCTGTTCACTTCCTGTCTCTTTAGCTCATCGAGTTTAGTCCGTATGTGATGGCTGACAAAGTCCAACTCCTTAGCCAGTTTTCCTAGCTGTTTTTGCCAAACAGGGAATTAAAGAAAAAAGCAACTGGGTGTGTATATAATCTGACTTTGCCTCAATGAACAAATTGGTAAATGGGCTACGCTACCTTAATGTCATCCATGTCTATGTTGTTAAGTTTCTCTCTGAAATGTTGGTCCGTTTCCAGGAAGTTAATGACCTCTCTGAGATAACGGTCATAGTGAAGTCCAGTGTCCTGCATGAATTCAAATATAAAAGTAATGTGAACAAGTCTAATAACAAATTTAACCTAATTTAATCTTGACAGGTTAAATTGCAACCATCACTAGTGGTATTCAATTCAACTGTATTTACAAAGCAAGTTTTACAATGTTACATCAATTCAAAGCAGCTTAACACATAACACTGAGATCTATTAAAGCACAAGAATGAGGAAATGATTGCTTATCAAATCTGTTTAACTCTGGAACATCAGACAATGATGAAATTGTATTACTCACTGCACTTTTTGGGGGCTCCAGTTGTTCTGCTGGAGGGCTCACTTTGGTTTTATCTACAGCAACAGGAACTGCATCCAAACATGCCCACAGACACAGCATCAGGACCTGTAACACACTTCTGGATCCCCACATCTGTGTGAAGATCATCCATATAGTAATTTGTGGTTTTGTAGTTTGTAACTTTTGTAGTTTGTAAAAATGCTGCCACTGGAATTATCACAACAACAACCATGTTTTTGTGGGGCAGATAAACTGGAGATCTTTGATAATCTACAAAAACGAATAATTTAAGCATCAACCAATGACGCCATTAGGTTTTTATTGTTATAAAATGACGTGCTCATCATCATCGGTCCGTGTTTAAATCTGTGCTCTTCCCGCAAGCACAGTGTGACGTCACAAGCACGTGTAGGATAAACATCTTTCCAGCCGGTCAATCCCTGTCTGTAACGGGCAAGATATCCTACTCGTCATCTAACAATAATTACAAAATAACCATATCAACACTTTTGCGAAAGGTCTTAAAAACGTCGGCAAATGACAGTGAGTTGGGATTTGAATGGCTTGGACTTTTAATAAACCAAATTGGATCACACCGCGACAGGCATCCCTGACAATCAGTTGCAAAACACAGCGGATAAAAACAACAAAAAAAGCAACAGGTGATCGCCTACCTTCAAAGATCCCTTGAGAAAAGTATTTACAAAGTCGCCGGAACTCCTCGCTCGAGCGTCACACAAACGTACAACGCTGACAGTTTATTTGCAACTTGTTTTACCTGACGTTTGCTTCACGGTTTCCTAATGTACACCCTGAAAGCCCCGCCCACCGACCGTGACCACACGCGCCTCGCTTCGGTGATTGGATAAACAATCCTTCTTCCGCTTTTGTGGTTTGCGCGTTGATTTCTTATTGGGCACAGGACTGTTTGTCAAGGGTTCCCATGGTAACATCTGAAGTACGCTTGCTGAAGGAGGTACGTGGCGCTCGAGAGTCCGCGGCTCCATCTCCATTCAAACTGAGATGAGCAGCGTTCCCGTTCAGAAAGTGAGTCTGTGCTGAACGCAGCCGAACGACTGCTGTCAAATGTTATAATGATCAGCAAATGTCGTGCTGAACGCAAGCAATTCAGATTGCACTGAACGCTTTGGGTGTTTGCACTACGAATTGGTGCCATCATAGATAAACAGATGCTGTTTGGTTTAAAACTATTTGCTTGTAGTAAATCATCAACGTTAGTGACGAGATCGGACTTAGTTATTTGAAGAACGCCGGTCTGTAAACACTTGGCGTGGGATCTTGTTTCAGTATGAACGCTGTGTTGACAGCTTATGGTTTTTATGGCAGATGGCCTGGTAAACATGCCTGTGCCATTTTTATTATTATTTTTAAATATTTAGATTTAGTGGCATTTACTTAGTTTATTTTAAACATATGTAAGTTTGTCTTTATTGTAATCGTTTCAGATTGGAGGTAATATGTGAAGCAACGTTGCCATTTGCCAATTCAGTGTCATTGTATTACAGCAACGCCTCATAATTTTCTATTGTTGACATTGTAGTTTGATGTTGAATCTGTCTAGTAAATATCATTAAGAGAAGGTTAGCCGTAAATCATAGCTGTACATTATCGACTACATGTCTGAAGCTTTGAGAAATTTTGTAATAAATTTGAGTTATCATTGTTTGCCATGTCTGGTGTTACAGCACTAGATGGCATTAAAAGCCAACCAATTGAATACCAGAGTCCCCACAAAAACTGAGCTGCTTTGAAATTGTGTTATTTTTTTCTTATAATTTATCAAACACAAACATATATGTAAGATTATGCTTTGTTTTCACAATGCATGAAGAAATTGGGCCTGTTTAAATGTTTGGCTTCTGTGTCTGCAAAAGTAAATAGTAACACATTTTTTAAACAACACAAGTTTTTGATCATTTGACCTTAACTTATGTTGTAAGCATGATAATTGTTTGCCTTTGGTTTCTGTTTGGCTTCTGTTGTGTTGTCCTAAAACTTTAGTAGTTTTGCGTGTGTGGTTTCATATAAATGTGTGTAACTTTCTTTTTAAATGAACAATATGTGAAGCTATAACTGTTCTGTAGGGCATAGTTTTTGTTTCTATTTGTTTTTTCCTTGGTCGTTTCATATTTGTTTGGTTAGTACTTTTAATTTTAAAGTTTCTAAACCTAATGTACTTCATATTATGCTGTAAATAGGCTGAGATTTCGCTTTTAAACTGGGCCCTGGTAGATAAGTGGACATTGTTTAATGAGTTTGCTCTGCACTGATTTTTAATATAGCATATCAGCACTTGAAGGCATGGCAGGCAGTATTTTCCAGAAACATATTTGTTATGCTTGTTAAGAGTCTCTTCACACCCTGATACCAAATCACTGAGTAAAGTGGCATAAATATATTTATATTATATATATTTTCTGTGGAGGGGTTATAAAATCTTAGTCCAATCATTGCATTTTGTCCAAATGTTGGTAAAAAGTAGTTTGGTAACCGGTAAAAGTTGGAAAGCCATTGCTTGTGTGAATAAATGGTACATTTGTGTATTTACTGGTAAACTTATTCTGGTATTTTGCTGGAAAATTACCAGAATTACTGTCTGAAAAGGGGCTACTGACATCATCATCATGATGATATCATCATGACAGCATCTTGTGTGCAAAGTAGAAGGGCTACTTTGCAATAACACACACTTTCTTCATGCCTTAAACAGCATAACCAAAAATTGTGACATTCCCTGCTATACGGTCACAGTACTTTGAGGTAAAGGCATCGGACCGTATATCCATAACAAGGTGGTGTTTGTGGTGTTGTATAGCTGTAGCAATTTAACACTAAACACCTCGCTGTGTGTGTGCGGCCCTATAAATAAGACAAGACTTTGTGATTGGAATGAATATTATACATGGCACATATAGCGCTGTGTGAAGTGCTGACAAAGTTGTGAAGTCAGAACTACACAATGTAGATGAATAGAGGAAGAGTTTTGCTTTTGCTCTCGTTTGATTTATAGGTTTTGAGAGGAGAGAGTGAATCTTTATGACAGCATGTGTGCGTTTGTCTGTACTCTCTTGTTGCTGTGGGAGAGCGTTATGGATTCTGACTTGAGTTGCATATGGTGCTGATGAACACTGTTCGCACCCCAACCCCCCTTCCTCAGAGATGATGATGAGAGCTGGAGCGTGTCTGAAGGTGTAAGTGGTTGGAGTGAAGGGGGGCTTTTATTTGTATGTTTTTTGAATAGTTATTTCTGTTTGTTTGTTTTCAGTTTTGTGTTAATTGTAATTGTGGTTGGTGGTTTGTGGTGTGTTATGTGTGTGGTTTGTGTAACGGTGTGATATTGTTGGTTACATATTGGTCTGTTTAGGCTTCAGAGATGTATTGATGGTTTATGTTTAATGCATGCTTGTTTACTGAACCAAAGATGTTAATTCTCAGCATGCGGCCTCCTAACAGCGCAGCGCTTTCATATCTGCCTGTTAAATGGCCTCTCTGCTTTTTATGGACTTCTTTTGTGTACTAACGAGTCTGTTTTCCCATCATGCATTGCTGTTCTGTTTGTTGTTCCACTGACGTAAAAGTCCTTCTGCTTTCCCAAGCAATACCTCCAACAAGTTGTAAAGCTCAATATTCAAAGTCTCTGAGTAGATGCTGTTTCTTCATTATATGCCAGCCCATGATTGGCTGTTTAAAGAAATTGATTTTAGGTTGCTGTGTGTCCTGTTATCTGGATGTTAAATCAACAGGGTTGAAAAAGTTTTAAGTCTTTAAGCTTAAATACCCAAATGTGTACTATCATGTAAGATGAATTTGCTTAGCATGATCAAAAAAAAGTACATTATCTCTTTATCTGGCAATTTCCTAAAAATAAAATTTTAAAAGAGTTAATTGTTATTGCTGAAAGCATGCTATTTAGTTGTGTGCCTTGTTACCATATGATTTATAGTGTAATGTTAGCTTAAGTTAATGTAGTGCTGTGACAGTCAAGTTTCACCCTTATGTCAGTGTCTCAGAGTTGAATTGAAGAGTCTTGCTTAAGAATTTAGCATCTGAACCGCTGGTTTCAGTGACATCAAAGACCATCCCAAAAGATTTAGTGTTTTACTCCAATAAAAAGGAGCTTTTGAAGAGTCACAGTTCAAATACGGCACTTGCCTTCAAATTCTAGTGACTCAGAATGTTGCTTTCTAAGAAAGAACAGTGATGCGTTTTAAACATTCCTTAACACTCCCGAAGAGTAATTTTACTTGGTTGGAAAATGGTGAGATGGTAGCTGGCTTTGTCATTCAGAAGACGAGCATAATTTTACCCTTGTGTTTGTGGTGCTGTGTTTTGTTTTGTTAGTTTGGGTATTTCTGCATCATTTAACAACTATCAAATAAAACATCGCCTGTGATTTGAGATGATAAATCTCTCCAGCATCATGGTGGATCTTACATTGTTTGACAAATTGTTCAGCATTTCATGCTGTCAATCAGCCCTCATTTTGATGCGTGTCTCTCTCTCTCTCTGTTAACTTAATGGGGAGCGCTCTCTTTCCCCAAAGCACTGACTGTAACGTCTGACTCATGCTACATTAGACCTGCCGCTGTTAGCATGGGTGGAGGGGGAGCGAGACGGGGGTAGCGTGAGCATTGCTAAATCCTCTCAAAATGGGTCAGGCAATAAATTTCATACCTGCAGTTTGAATTCTGATTATTCCACACAATAAAACAACTTCAAGACATTTGCCAAAGAAGAGGCCGGTGGACACGGCTGCTCACCCTCAAAATACCAGAACACTGGACCTCACAAATACACACGTTCTATTCTTCATTGTTCTATGTGAATGCTGGCAACAGATGCGGGATGTGCGGTACCGGTCACAGCTCTGCTCATTATTATTCTGTACAAAAACAAAGCTGACCTCATATTGTTCCGTTACACAGCTAGTCAGCTTACAAAATAGGGTCAGGCTTTGTAAATGAAGGGCCATGTTCCAGTCTTTCTCCTGCTTTGCCAGCGTCACCCAGTGAAATTTGGCCCACGGTTCGAGCTGTCCAACTGACCGCTCACACGGACTTAGAGATACAACATGTAATAAACCTCAGTTGACTTGAATGGGAAATGTAGCTTGGCAGGCATGGTAATTAATTCTTTTTCACCCCACATGTAATTTTATGATATCCAATCAGAGAACTTTGCCCAGAATGATCTGCTTGGCCAAACTTTTGAGCACAGCATAAAAGAATTAGTAGTAGACAGCAAATTTGTTACAAGCCCCGTGGCTCAGGTTTTAGAGTACCAAATCTATATTTTTAAAGTCTCTTTAATGATACTCACGGCTTATATTTAGGACTCTTGATCTCATTGCACCTCAGTCAGTTATTCACTTAATCATAGTGTAAATGACTGTCATTTTTCACTCTGGAAAGTTTCCGAGCTCAGTTAAGATAAATTACATCCACGACGAGTCGGTTTGCATAGCTGTATCAATATCTTTCTCTTACCATCTGTTTTTGAGCGGGGTGTAGCACTGGGGCAGAATTGAGAATAATATTAGAGATGGAGACGGTATGTTGTTAAAGAAGATTTGCTTTGGAAGTCCAACGATGTGTTAAAATTTCATTGTGTTCTTATGAAATTTTTGCAGGACGCAGTACATCATAGTCAGAGTACAGATGTACTGCAAGCTGGGTTTGTCAGTTCAACTGAAGGAATTTATCGGATATATTTCAGTAATGACTCTCTGAGAAACTGTTTGCTGATAATCAGAACAGCCAGGTGGAATCTGTCGACCTTTTGGCATGTCTGCTCAGATTGTGGAGGAAAGTCTCTGGAATTCAGTTCGATAGATTTATTTATAATATAATATGTAAATAGAGATATATAACTGTTGAATATAACAGTTAGAATGTAACTGTTGTTGATAGCTACAGACTTGCATAGCCAGCCTCTTGACTGGCAATAAAGGTTTTGGTGCCTTCTGCAAGTTAAAAGGTAAGCCCATTTAGACATTAAAGTGCCCATTAAAGTGACCAGTTTTGGAAATTCTATAGACAGTCTGCCAATCTGGACCGACTACCTTGATTAATATTCATGAATGCATCAGGCAGTTTGTGAACATGTAGGCGGTTTGTGGGCGCACCGCCTGAGGGTGAGACTAACTGATAGTTGATATCATGATCAAGTCAAAGTATTTCATATACAAACATTCAAAGTGCGGGGGACGTGAATGGTTTTGTGAATGATGCGTGTTTGATTCCTGCGCAGGTTCTGTGTGGGCCTAATAATCAATTCGATTTTTCAGAATCTCCAACAAGATTGCATTAATGCGTAGCTGCAGATAGTGCTGCAAAATAAACCCTTTGTCCTTTATGTGAGATGTGGGGAAGAGATCTGAGCAAGTCACTCAAATAAGGTCATGTAATACCGGTTCCTTGACAAATTTGTTCAGTGTGATAAATCTTCCTCAGGTTGTTTTGACTGAAGCAAAGTTCCTCAGTGCTAATTAGGAAAAATTAATCGACAGCGATGCTGCTAATTATAAAAAACTAACTGCGCAATGAATTGTAGAGCTAGTGCCAAGGTTTGCAGCCATGGGCAGTCAGTAGCTGGTGAGCCTTTTGAAGAACAGAGTCTTGGACTTGGGCTTTGATACAGTTTCATATCAAGGTGTTACAAGCTCTCTGCATCTTAGCCTGTTTGATTAGCACTTGCAAGATGTTTCCTCAGATCTTTGGACTTTACATAAACAAAAATTCACTTACTACCGTGTTGGAACTGGCCAACATTGTGGGCATATAAACTACAGATGAATGAGCAAATTCAAATCTAGATAAAACCTTACGTGACTTTCCATGTTGAAGGAACGCTGTAGGACTGGGTGCTACAGAAGTGACTCATGCGTCTTTGAAATATGTTTCGCTTTAGTGCTCGCAGCTGCTGCTCTGTGACATCAGATTCACTCTGAAGGCTGACTGCAGAATGCGAAAACTCACGCTACAAGTGTTTTTATCTGTTATAAAACACATACTGTAAATAATAGGTTTGGAACTTGGTACTGATTTCTCACCAACAAAACAGGCCGTTTCGAATGACAACAGTTGCAAGGCTTGAAATGTCACACCCACATTCAGTCTTTGGTTTTGTTTGATGTATTGGTGCCTTAAATGTGGCGGCTGTTGTCCCAGCGGTAACAGTCTCGGCCAACGGGGGGGTGCGTTAGTTGTGCTGAATAAGCTGCTTTTCTGAAGAAACAATTCATCATGTTATATAGTGACAGCCGGTTTGCTTATTTTCAACATGTTTGGCTTTAAATATGAACTTTTGAGTGAGCTTTACTTAAGCGTGTACATATGTGTTTTGTTTAAGCAGTTCAGGAGTATTGGGTTAAAATGTTTAATTCTTTGCTTTAATGTAAACATAACTAAAAATGTTCAAGTATGCACAATTTATGATATCATTGTCATATTGTAATCCTAATTTGAACCGTGTTGAATTCCTGACCAGAAGTTTTAGGAAGATTTTGGTTTTAACCAAATATAGATAGTACTGTATTTTTCATATCTGGAAATAGCTGCTAAAAGGTGGTTGTGGAGCGAATCGACTTGGTCTTTTCTCACTGGTAGACAGACAGAATTAGAAGTGAGAAGGCCAATGGGATGGAAGTATAGCAGAGTGAGCTGCCTGGATAAAGTTACCTGCTAGGAAACTAGCAGAGTTTAGAGCTGGTGCAATCCTGTGAAACTGCAGAGGCTCAGCCATAACAGTTGAATGTTCATCTGACAGCAAAGAGCTCAAAAATACCTGTAGAGGACCATGTAGTAGCGTCTCCTTTCGTCTCCATTATAGCGGTGCTCACCTGACACATGCCCCCCTGAAAAGCACTAAGGAGGCATCGATTGGCATCGATTGTCATGTGACTTGCTGGCGTCTTCAAAACAGGAGAGTACAGACAATAAGCAGCAAAATAGTTACATTGTTTTACATAAAGAAAACAACCGATTGTCTTTTAGCCTCTTAAGGAAAATAACACAATGATGATAACACAATAACACATGATGAAGATGATAATTATAATTATTACAATGTCAAGAGTCAGTAGTGAGTCTTATATATGGACAGTGAATATTATGGACAGTACCTGAAAAGAGTGACATTACTGAAAACCACTTTTGTGTCAGTGCAGGATTTTCCCACTGGGAAATAGTTGAACTTCCTCTTCAAAGCTTATATGGCACAAACAACCGCCCTGAGCTTTCTTGTAATGAACATGAACACGATCTGTGCTATTTACCTGGTCAGTAAATTTAAAGGAATAAAATTTCTGTCATTATTTATGGTTGCAGTTGTTTCAAGCTTATATGCAGTAGAATTTGTTTTGAAGATTTAAAGATCTGACAATGACAGTTCCTATTAGCTGAGGACTATCCAAAAACCAAGGCAATATAAAAGTGTTATAAAGTAGACATTAGTACTGTGTGCTATAAGTTGTAAAATAGCTTTGTGTCAAAAACACACTAAAATTAAAGTGATTAATCTTGCTGTTAAAGATTGTGTCTATCCCTAGTCCAGAATTAAACAAGTGTTATACACATGTAAGAATCAATAACCTGATTTGACTTTTTTCATGTCAATCATATCTATACTACTTTTTGATTGGCTAGTTGCATATTCAGAATGTTTATAAAATCAATTTGTAAAAATTTCAATTGTGAGTAGGTTTGCTCTGTTCCTGAAGTTTTGCAAGAACTGTGTAGTGCAATTTTACAACTTTTGTGGACTTTTGACTTTTTTTAAGGAAGAAAAAATACAAATTTGTAACAGCATGAAGATATATGGCAAAATAATGGCAGAAAGATCTTGGCAAAAAATATTTATGTATAGGTAAACACCTTGTGTACAGTTACCAGATATTGTCTCAAATATGCTTTTAAAACAATTCTTTATTCTAACGCATTGTTTTGAAATGCCAGGCTACTGATACAGAGAAAGAAATTCAGTCAGTCAATTTTGTGCAGTAAATTAAAGCAACTATAAAGGGTCACATATTTTATGAATGAAGTGGAAAATATGAAATATAGTTGAATAATTGATCAGGGCTAATGATTCATAAATTATTAATTGTAAATTATCTTTGTGTGATGTCATCACAAGCTGCTCAGTTAGAGTGCAAGTATTAGAAGATATAGAACAACTGACATATTGTGCCGGCATGCAGTTTTGGAGCACTTACACTGGAAAATTTTGATACACTATCAATTTATCCTCATTATATTCACAAGATGTCAGAAATGTCCGACGCTCGTGGGGCAAACAGATTTCAACATGACATTGATTTATTGACTAAAACGGATGCACTCACACAAAATGAACTCACACAAGAGCCCAACATAAAGGATTTCTGAGTGTTGCTGTATCATATGCAAATATCGCCATACAGCCAAGTAAATTTGTTGCTACTGGTTACCATGCCTATCGGATAATGGGATTTCAGTGCTCTTGTTTGGACAGAACTCTCCCTCTATGCTTTATCTTCTCTTTATCTTGCTCCGAGTTTTCAATTGAATAGCCCTGACTGTTATGGCCTTGCATCTTGTGTGAAAGTCTGACATCAACACAAATTTGTATTTCATGCATTTCAGAGCAATGAAAGATCAAGCTTAACTTAGGTTAACATTTTGGGCCACTGAATGCCCAGATATTTTTATCTCTGAGGAATTTCGTGCTCCTTGAGGTACATGTTTGGTGTGAAGGGTGATCGTTTCATAATCGTGTGCCGGTTGCATTCAAATACCACAGAATAAGACTTGAGTAATGTGCAGAGGCAAGAGTCTTTCTCTCAACCTATTTTAGGCCAAAAACCCTTTGTGGGCAGACAGGCAGAGCAGTTGTTACATATGACATAATCCTGTGTTGTGATTTAGGTCTGGTCTAGTACAAATACACATTAATTTCTTCACAAATTGTGATGCATTGTAAATCAATGAAAATAATCCTTATAGAGGGTACAGCTTATACTTACACAGTGTATTACATTAAGTTACTTTTTAACACATTTAACACAAGTGGGTGGGGCAATGAAACATTTAGCTATTAAAGGTAGGACAGGCAGTTTTGCAGAGGTTAGCAATAGCAAGCTAGCTTTGAAATCTCCCCTCAGGGAACTCTCCACAGCCATGCCTCATTACATTACATTTATGCATTTGGCAGATGCTTTTAACCAAAGTGACTTACAGTGCAATAAAGTTTTACATTCTATTAGCACAAGTGTTCCCTTGGAATCGAACCCACAACCTTTGTTCTGCACATGAATGGTGTTCACTGCCCTTAAATTTAGCTTTGAATTAAGTATATTTCTGTGTGTTATGTATGTTTTTAATGTATATTGTAGTTGTATGTATTTTAATATATTAAATGTATATAAGAAGCATATATGGTATATTTGACATATAATATGTTAAAATATATATGTCACTATTTATTTTTAAAATACTTCCTGGTGGCAACTTATGTTTTTGATGTTTCAACCCAGCTAGTATCATCACTTGATTTCAGTTATGTAATTTTACCCAATTACTGCCCAAAAAAATTGTATTTATGACTGTAAACAATCAGTAAACATTGATAGAATGAATTCAACTCTATTTACAAACTGTTTGGGTCCTAATTAATGAACAGATGAATAATTTATTGTATGGAAAACAAATTGCAGCCATTAGTAATTTGTATGCTAAAGCATTGCACATAATGTCACATTTTTGTCATTTTTTAATGCATGACTACCAACAAGTCAATTAAATAGTATTTATTCAAATTACCAACATCAACATGCTGGGAGAACAGTGAGACTGTAGATTGTTTTTCCACCCTTTTTTTCCCAGCTTTGTTTTGTGAAAACACTCAAAATAATTGCAATAACTCAAGTAAATAAATTATTAAGGATGTCATTTTGTCTTGCAATCAGGGACCGGAACAATGCGCTTTGAGTTTGAGAGACAGAAAAAGGCTCCGGATGGGAAGGGTAGAAAATGCGCTTACTTCACAGCTATGCGGTGGGGCGCTCTCGGGGGTGGCATGTAATGCTGATTGCATTTCCTGCACCTGTCAGGGAAGAGCAGTGCAACGATGGCTTTAGATTAAAGCGGCTCTCTGGAGGAGCCGAGAAGAAGACTTCATTAAATCATTGACGTGTCTCCTCTCTCTACTGCATGGCATTAAATTCAGGCGTGCCAACCTTCCTCTCCAACTCTCCAAAGCACTAACCATCTGTTTATTCTGCCCACTCTGCCTGCCTTTTTTACAGCCACCATTAGGACTTTATCTGCCTTCTATGTAAACAGCTCAGTATTTATAACCCAATCTGGTCAAGTAACGGGTAATTAGTTACGAGATGAAACATGTTACAATTGGAAATTTATCATGTTTCATCAAGTCAATAATCGGCGCAGGACTGAGATCGCTGCGTGTTCCCTAATGAGGGACAAACATGGTTTCAATGAATTTGGTATTTTCAAAGAACTTTATTAATCTCAGAAGGAAACTTACTATTGCGACGCATCAGTCTTGGCTGCTTACTGATATCATTGGACTCAAAAAGTAATCAGACTTTGATATTCTGAGTTGCGAGTAAAGCAGACTGTTGCTCAATCTCATTGAGGCTTTTCACCAGTGCAGCAGACCTACAGTTTACCTGCATAAATACAAAACAGACAACACCGCAAACCAGGCAAAATGCCTCTCAACAGAAGTACACCACTACAGCAGCCTATTTACACAGATCGCTGAGGGATTCGGGGGTAATTGAAGTGTCAAGTGCAATTTTAATGAAATGCTACACGGCCAGTGATCAATATGTGATTACCCTCAACTTAGCAAGGCATAACTTAGACCCCCAAAGCAGTTAAGAGCCTCTGAAAGAAAAATAGTTGTGTGTTTTTAAATTACTTGTACATATACCAAGCGTTTAAAATCAATAATGTAGCTGAAAGTAACAATGTAAACAGGAAGACAAAGTATATACCTAGCAATAAATTACAATAAACTGTCCGGCCTTTGCCCTCAGAACAGCTGATGTTGCTGGACGTTGCACCGTGGTTCTTTAGAATGATAACCTGCGGTTTCTTTAAGTGATGAATGTTATGTAGATGTAGAGATCTTTAGGCTGTGATTCTCCTATAGGGGTCTCCTGTATAATTTGTGACTTGGGATTTGTTTTAATGTTTGCATTTGTTTGGTAGTGTCTAATATAAATGCTATGGAACAGTAAACTGTGCTTTATTCTGTATATAGTTACAGCTGTAGTATGCTATTGAACAACCGGAGACCCCAAAGTGATTCCATTGGCTGAAATACCTTTTCAATTAATTGTCTAGTCAATATCCCTCTATACAGGTTTTGTAAAATGTCCTACATAGGTGTTAAAGTATATCGTATTAACTACATAAGCATGACCTTTAATGTCTTTTAAAGGATATGTTGCATATAATGTCATTTAATGTAATATGTTACGTATAAACCTAAGGTGTAAATTGCTATAATGATGTTTTACATCATAACTGAAATACTGTATCGACCAACCATCATCTCTTTTGTAATAGGCCATAATCATCCTGGACTGTGGTAACTTTTGATAACCATTGACAATATGTTACTTTGAAAACGTTGCACATACATTTCCTGTCATTTAACCAGACAGACATTTATAGGACCTCCTGAGGTATTCCCACAAGTCAGCGGCTCCTTCCACTATAGGTCGGCTCAGTATTGCACATATCTCAGTGGGCATTGTAGGTTGAAAGCATCTTTTGGTTTTCTTCAAATGTCAACGTGCAGGTTGAAAAATTACAGCATTTCTTTCACTGCTCTGGGGTCCATGTTTGCTTTTGGCACCAAATGATGGGTCTTTGTAAGTTCCCTGTGGAGACAAGCGGTCTCAGAATGGCAGTTGTACAATAAATTTCAGCATTGTGAAACTCAGTGTACAGTTTTCATAAAGTCAAGGATTATGTATGTTCTAATTTTTAAGATCACACATTTGTGCCACATAGCAACATGCTGTGAGACGTCTGTCTGTCCGCGTTAATGCGCATAATGGGCATCACCGATTCTGTTTACCGATGCTGCTTTCACATTTGTGAAGTATGATGTCATTATTCATGAGACTTATCCTGTTAAATAGCTGAATTTCAGGCTTATTTGGCCTCTTTAGAAGTTAGTGAGTTGCCTCATATTGCTCTAAAAACTTGAATATCAAAGTGTTCCTTTCTAGGGCAATTGTGAAATTGTGTTTAATAGCCGACACAAACTGCTAATTTGGAAATGAACCTAAAGTAATTAATGTGACTCATCTTTGCAGCTGCATTTTTTATTAGATATAATCAGTTAGAAGTTAAACTGGTTGTTTAGCACCTTTCACACCCGCTTTATGTATGTTCACGTCGCCCAAATGATATTTTTAAGCAATAGGACAAGTAGGTGATTTATATTTGAGGTACAAGTTTTAGGTATTACAGTGCTTCTATGTCTTTACCATATGTTTAAAACATGTACCACACACACACACACACACACACACACACACAAACGTATGCATTAACAGATGGTATGATATGTAAATACCGACTGTGTTATAGTGGGTGATCAGATATCTTTTAATGACTAATTTTTACCTGTATTTACTATGCTAAATAACAGAAATACCACAACTTGCTCAAGCAGTCGTTTGTCCAGTTACGTGACACATTGGTAGCCAGGCAACACATATCTGACCAATCCTCCAGCACGATTCACAATTCTGGGCCAAAAACTGTTTGTAGTAATGTCGTACTAAACCAAGCTCATTTGGAAACGCAACCGGAACTATTCCTTACGGTTCCTGGAACCATTCGGCCTGACAGCAGCTTAAAAAGCAGCTTATGATTAGGACTACTCTGTGTCTGATGACAAACATTATAAAGCTCAGCTCTCTTATAAATCTGCAACACCAGCTGTTTACTGTCTCTCTTTCTGTCTCTCAGGGCTGTTGTTCACCTCCTCCTCTGCATGCCCAACACTTAACATTCTGCTGCCTCAGTGTCACTGACACTCTTGTGCGGTTTAAAGAAAAGGGAGATTGAAAGAAAAGGTTATAAATTTGCCTAATGATTCATTAGTCATCACTGCATTCATTATAGCATTACTGCTGAAACACACGCGCTGGCATTGTGGGCTTTGCTCCAATGACTTTGACTTTACTCTCTCACTTCTTGCTTGCCCTACTCAGACTGCTTTCTGCTAGTCCAGAACTGTTCACTTGTGTCTCCATTATTATAAAAATGTGTTTCCATTATTGTTGCTCAGAGGTTGAGCAACAATAATGGATTCCTGGATCCATTATTGATTCCATAAATCCATAAATTACAAAATTATGGATTCCTGACTGAAAACCAGTGCTGTGTTGCTGTAAATTTGTCATTTTAAAGGTAGATATTGAATGTATTGTCGAGCTTAGAGACTTTTCTGGCTATTGTACAAGTACCTTGTAGATTATTACATTATACAACGCATTTCACACAAAAGAGACATTTAATCCACAGTATACATTCACATTGAATAGTGTATGGTGTTGTATTGTATATACAATTTAAAGTATAGTAAAGTGAATGGGATTTTTATTTCGAAAACCAGACTGTTGTGTTGTACATATACTGAAGTTATGTGGAGTTGGAATTTGGACCAATCAGAGCTGACTGTGGGTGGAGCTATTGCATGAAGCAACAAATTGAAAACAATTTTTTCTGGCATCTGATTTGGACAAAAACTCAGGGATTTATTGCTTGTTGCTTTATTGCATTTTGCCTGGTTAATACAGTGTTTTATTAAATTAGAATACTTTTTTTATTTGAGCACCTGAGCTACGCTGTAATGTATGTTTATATGTAGTTATTAGCTTGCCAATTATAGTCCTCAATAGTAAGTTTAATTTGCATTCCTATACAGTATATATGTGTGTGTATATACTGTCACTGAACATTGAAAACAAATCCCTAGTAAAATAAAACTGTTTTTTAATGCACTTTTTTCCCATTTTATATTTTAGTTTTATGAACCACGCCTCATTTTCATTGTACAGTAACAGTACATTGCCGGTCATAAACACTGAGTTTCCTATAACTTTTTTGTGATTAAATTTGTGATATTTCGAGACATTTATTGAAGCCTTCAGTTAAAAACAACTGCAAATATTTAGCAGGATTGCGTAGTTTAACACAATGTCTAGCCACATAAAAAGTAGAAAAGAACTTATAAACTGTTACCCTTCACTCATGGAAGAGTTTCTTATACAATGAAATGAATGTGTCTGAAATGAACCCATCATTTAACATGTTTAAATAACTCCCCTGCTGCCTGTGATTAAATGTCTTTCAGTGTGCGCTTTGCTGCCTGGAATTGAGCGTTCTGTGTTGTTAATGGGGTGATAGGCAGTTACTGCCCATAAAAAGTGTTCCTGATGCGGCACTGGGTTCAAGCCGGCTCATCGTTATCATTCAGCAGTGCTTTGAAAGGCTTTATTTGTGCCAGGCGCGCAACAGAAAACTGCCACCCCCATTTCTGATGTTTCAACTTGCAATTAGTAGTAACTGGTCTGTCTGTTCTCTGCAGTTGTATCATAACTGACTGACAGACACTTCCTGTTGTTTGACGGTTGTTTTAGCAGTGCGTTGAAACAAACATTTCACACTCTGTTCTGACTGAATAAAATCTCCTTTGTTTGCAGATGTAGAATTTAATGAAATAGATTATTTTTATTTGCATGATAGAATGGTTGATAGAACGGTTCGGTTGTGTTGACGTTTGTTAGACTGAAGTCTGTTTCACGCTGTACCAGTCAGAGGCAGATGGTTTCAGAACAAGACAGCGTACAACAAGGTGACGCAGTCTTAGCGCACCAACGGTTGCGTTCATCCTTTACATTAGTGAAAATGGGTTGGAATTTGTTTAAATGGCTCCCCTTTGTCTCAATACAGGGATCTGTATATGTCTGGAACATATGTAAGTATCTCTTTAGCTAGGAAAGGAGCTAAATAAATCTGTTTTCCTGGGCAAAGTGAGATAAATCTTAATGCTTAAACCCACATTTGGATGAATCGAGCATCTATGATGTCAGAAGTTCTATCCCATAAGCCATCGCCTCAGGTGTTACACGCACACGCACACCCACATACACATACACACAGGTGAACGTATCACAGGGGGGTTTGTCATTGTTTTTGTGAGTGTGCAAGGAGAAACAGAAGGTTGAAAGGTTTCAGTGTGAAAAGAGGATTATTGAGCTGTTTTCTTGCTGCGACCCGAGATGCTCTTTCTTTGGCATTAAATCTATAATTAATTTGCATTATTTTTTAATGTGCCGTTCATTGTGTTTGCCCTAATATCTTCATCGCTTTAATTGCACAAGGAGGCTCACCAGAACATGAGTTTTTTTCTGCAGATTTGTCGTGTAGTTTCAGGGTTTTAGTCAAGTGAAAAGGTCAAAGGAATAAACTAAAAAGCGTGACTTTTAATTTAGAGACAAGCTTATAGTCATGCGTCAGAAAGAGGCTTATTTCTTTTTGTGAAACATTATTGAAAGACATGATGAGTTGAACTAATCATAAGAAAATGAATGGGACAAAGGGCAACACTCATTACCCTTTATTTAAATAAGTTATTTAAAAACAAGCCAATCGTCTGGTGGCTGTAGTTAAGAGTCGATCACTGCTTCTTAACCTTATGAACGTGTTTGTGCATAAGTACTTAAGCAGCTTTAAAAAAAAATACAGTTTCGGCAATCGTTAAAGTTTATGATATCATTACATTGCTGATTTAAAATACAGTATGTTCTAGTAACCATTTCAGAGATTGGATCGTCTTTCGCTATTCAAATAGATGCACTTGTATAACAGTAAATAGCTCCCTGGGCAGCTCATATTTGCTTATTTGTGTTGCCAAAATGGCAGCTGAGTGAACTGCCTAGTATTAAAGGGACCTTAAACAGACCCACTTACATGTGACTGAGTGTTTGGGATTCCCTGTTTCTGTGGCACATTCACAAAAGTTTTGTTTCTGTTATTTTAAGAACAGCTTTTAATTTGGCCACCGTGAGACACATTCCCCTTTTTCAAAAGCTCTTTTCATCTGATGTCAGTTTGTTGGATGCAGATCTCACTGAATATAAAAGATAACCTCTTTGATTGGGAATGCGCCTGAGAGCGTCGCATTTAATGTGATCAAGCCGTGTTGTCTTACATTGCATTCTTAACGCTTCATTTCATGCACATCCTGCTGAAATGCACACAAACGCATGTTTTTTTCTGCAGGTGGAATGCATGACTGCTGTCTAACGACTGCTGTCTTAAAGGGTTGCGAGGGAAATTTGAGTAGTTGTGGTAGGAAGAGACCATGTGTTTGGCGTCCTTCCCACAAGAGGCAGATCCAATTGGCTGTGCCCGCAACCCTGCAGCTTGTTGCAGATTTCTGCAATCTTTATCAGAGAGATAAACCATAAGAAAACATTATTATGCCTATTTTCAGCCTTACTACAGGGTCATCTTCATTGTGGAGGGAACTGTGGGTTGAGACCAGGCGGTATAACTCAAAAAACGTTGAGGTAACCGTATTGCAAGCAGCTGTGGGAGGTAGTTATGTTAATGGTCATTTGAATTCCCTCCTCAAGGATCATTGACTCTTTCCAATGAATTATTAATTGTATCGTGGTAAAGGATGGATGTCATTTTACTGCTTAATAGCCAGCAATAAAAATATAATTTTGAATTGTGCAGCATGAGAAGTGGTTTGTGATTGGTGCTTGTTCTTATAAATTAATACGAAGAGTACTGGAACATTAAACAGCATATGGTTATTTACTTTACGCTCTTCTCGTTTGGATGGTTTAATAGATGCCGTACGAATACGTCAAAACCTCAAACATCTTGGCATTTTTCCCCTCTTGGATTTGTTTTGACAGCCCTCACAGTTCCTCCGCTACAAGCCTTTGTGGCTGACCTCAGCTTTAAATTGTCCGCTTAGTCGCGTCTTTGTCATAGCCAATGTTTTCCTGCGCCCCAGGGCATGTCCGGTTTTGGAAGTGTCATCGTTTTTGTTTTCTTATTTACTTTTGGACAGATTGAAGCGACTTGCGTGTGATGATCTGTGGTACTTTAAGGTCAGAGGAAATGCCTAAAACGGCTTGAGGTCATTGGGACCTTTTAACACGGCCATCTGTGGTGCAGTGGGACTCTTGCCTTTCAAAGTTTATGAGATTTTTTTTGCTGACAGTCAGGGGAGCAACCGATGAGAAGAGCTATCAGCAGAGATGGGTGGATGGATATGATGTGATCTCTTTGTGGTGCTGACTATAGAAAAATCATCTCCTTGCTGAAGTACATTTAAAGTTACACTGCATCCATGCTATATCAGAAAGCAAGCAGTGTTGATTCGTTAATTGTTTGTTTATCTGTTTGTTTTTCTTTATGCACAATTTTGAGTCACAGTCGTTCTTCCATGTCCATACTTTTCATTTTAAAATACGTTTCTTTTGCAAGCGCAATACATTTCCAGATCACAAAGGAATATTTTCTTTCAACTGTATATGGTCTTCTGCTTTATAAAGTTGCACAGGTGGATAAAAACTCAAATCAGTCACAGCGCCCTGCAATTTTGTTTTCTGTATTCCTCTTTCCAGTTTGTAAACTCACAGTCATATCTTGCAAAGATCGTCACAGTTTGGCAACAAGAAACTAAAGATTAAAATCATATATCAGTAGGAACTCAATTAATTCCCGACATTTTGTCAAAGCGGATACTAATGAAAAATATTTATGGCTTACTTATTGAACGTTCAGAGAATAAGAGTTTATCAGTATGGTGTTTAAATTGTTGTTAGCACTCATGCCAGTCATTTATTATTTTGCTTTATTTTAACACTTATGTAATCATGTTTATGTGGCGATAAAATAATAACATGAATGACATTATAAATGAACATTGCAGAGTTTTTTCCAAATAAAAATATCCTTCAAGCAAGATAAATTCACTTTAAATTGCATACAATATTAAAACTTTCTATGTTTTATAGAAACTTTTATTTTTCTTGCACTGTTGGCTTTTGCTTTCTTGTTTATAGCATAACCTAACATAATTTAAAAAAACCTGTGTTCAAAACAAAGAAACAATTTGCCAATGGCGTAGGAAAAATAAACTTAATTCGATTACATCCTCTGTTATCCAAAAATTGTTATCTTACACAATTTTGTTTTTCAAGTACATTTATTGTGTTTTAGGGATGTTAAGATCATTTTAATTCCAAACGAGGCATAAATATTGATGCAGAAAATGTTTATCGCCTTGCGGAACCAGCAGGGTGTCACAGCACATTTTTCTTTTGCCGGTTCATCATTCAAAAAGCTTTTCATTTCTCTTGCGTCTGACACAAGACGGTTTTGCCTTCACCTTGTCTGCTGTGACACAAGCTGCTTGAGGTGTGACTAAGACAGATAAGAGCAGATTACTAAGGAGACTTATTGCAGTCCCAGAGGCTATAGCCTCGCTTCCTGAGTGCCCATGTATCCCATGATGCTCTAATTAGACGCGAATCAAATAGGTTTGAATGGTGAGGAATTAGAAGTAAACAGTAGAACTAATGGACAATAGACTCCAAACTCCATTAGTGGTGTATTGCAAACCATTTATCATTCTTTTATAACACGACCATCACCACAGAAGCATCTTTCCTCCATTTTCACTGTTCTGAATCTAGAACTTCATGGCTGAAAACAACGGCTACTTCTAAATCTTTTATTCCCTTTGAAGACAAAAAATAGCGAGTGAATGCTAGTAAAAAGAGAGGTGGGCACTTAGACAAATCTCTGTCTTTCAGGGTCCTTAAAAATGAATGTTTTTGGTGTTGGTGATATTACATTTTTTTTCTAGAGTGTCTGTTTTAGAGAGTCTTTTCTGGAGTGCTTGAAAGTGTTTCCAAAGAGGCAAAGTGAAGTATTGTTAAATATTAGTCAAATATGAGTCAAATGATGTCTACAGTGTCAAGATCTTTGTATTAGATTAACTTCACTGTAAGAAACTGTACAGTCAAACCTGGTGCCTTGAATAGAATGATTTATACTTTTAACATTTTTTTTTTACAGTTTTTAACCATTTAAACTGTTTTAACAATACAATTAATTATATTGGAATTACTTTCCAAATATAATTTAACATTTTTCATTGTATGCATATCATTAAAACTCTTAGAATAGCAATGAGTAAGATTTGACAGTAGTGTTTTGTATATTATTTTGTTTTATTATGGCGTTGCATCCAGCATTTAAGCTGTTTTAAGAAGGTGGATGTGGACGTCACAGTGTAGCGACTAGACGAACTATTAAATTCATCATTCTTGGTTTATATAAGACCAATAGCTGGGAAATGTCTCATCAGTTACTTTGATGGACAACAGAGAAGAAAATGTCAAACTAATGAACCCTATTCATTTAGTCTTTGTGGAGTAACACTGCCCGCCCCATGCACTGATAATCGTATTGCCCCGTCTCAGATCTGCTGGTAATAACACAGACAGATGGATCTCATGTGGGATGCACCAGCAGGTATACATCCCGCTGTAGAACAGACAAAAGAAAGGCAGGAAGCCACTGGCTGTATTGATGCTGACATCACCTCACCACCTCAAATCATTCTCCAGTCTTCCTTTTCGGGACCACCCAAACCCCCCTCCTTTCTTCATTCCCCGCACCCTGGTTCCTGGCCATCAATAAATCCATTCGTCTCTGCTATTTGAAAACGTAGAACCCCATGCGTTCACATACATGCACCGCTCGCGGTGTTGCATCTGTCTGCTGCGGCGTGTGTGCTTGTGTTAACCCGCGTGTGCACGAGAGAGAGAGAGAGAGAGCGAGTGAGCGAGCAAGGAGAGGGAGAGAGTAAGAGAAAAGGAAAAAGCGAGCGAGCAAGCGATCGAGAGAAGAGGGGGGAAGAGACGCTGAGTGCATGAGAGCAAGACAAAGCAATGAAATTCATCGGAGCGCTTTACCTACTGTTCCTCCTGCCTGCTTTGAGTTTCAACAGCAGGTAAGAGGCGATTTATAGCTCTGGCTTTATCCATCACCCCATTCATTCATTCTGTTTATCGGGGACATACAACAGGGTGACGTTGGTCTGTGACAGCCCGGTGATGTGATACGGTGCTACCGTCTGTACTTACAAATATGTGCTAAATCACCGTTGCCATGTGAAAGCGGCAGAGACAGCATAGAGAGGCAGGTGAACGCCAAACAGCCCAACTTTTCCTCGTTCCACTCCGAGGGCTTGGCTAGCCCTGCAGACAAAACAGAGATGCTCTCTTTCTGGCACAGGGGGCGAGTCAAATGAGGTTTTGGCTCGCGGAGAGTTCCAGTGAGTCTGGCAGAGGGGCAAGTTTTGTGACCGTCAGGGACGCGGGATGTCTGGGTACCGCAAAATGCGCCCGTGCGTGTTTTTGCGCGCAGAGTAACGCAGCGGGGGAAGATTCAGAGATGGGGAGAGATACAGAAGCAAAGGCTAAGCCGGGAGGAGTCTTGAGTCTTGCAGAGTCAGGGAGTTTCATGCATTGATCATTAATTTAACTACTGATAAAGTCACATCTCTTCTCTATTTTCCTCACAGAAAGGTCAGTAAGCACGTAGCCAAGAGTTGAGATAGATTTTGGAGTCATTTAAAAGTGTGTTTAAAGTGCATTTATTCAGCAAATACTTCTGCCCTTTAGAGTTGTCCAGACAGTGACCCTAGAGTAAACATTCTTGTAATACAAACATTGAAATTACTATTGGAAAACCACACACACTTTCCCACTGCTGTAAATGACAGTAACTGCATGTCCTTTACTGTAAAATGTACCTTTAAATTTACAGTAAAAGCTGAACACTGTGATTGTCAAAATTGCTCTGTAATATATATATATATATATAGTGTGTAGTGCACAAGTGTGTAGTGCAGTAAATTCTGAGATTAATTTTCAATCAATACAAATGTTTAAAATTGCAGTGTAAACAGTTCTGTGAGCAGACATTCAAATCAAGTGAGTCTTGATTGTTTTTGTAATATGTTACTATATGGCTGTTTCATGAAACTCCAACTTAGTGCCATGGTGACCGACTTGAATGTCATAATTGTTGATATAGCAGAATGATGATAGCAGAATTGCTTAAAAAATGGCTTTTTAGCTATTATTGGTGAGTTAAATGTTAAATTAGTTATTTCACTGGTTTCAGAATTGACTAGTTTTATTATTATTTGCTAGCTCTGTTATCACTAATGGCACTTGCATTTACAGTCTCAGATGTTTAAAAATGTCCTCCAGCAGTTTCATGTAGACGTGGCACAAGCTCACGCTTGCAACTGTTAGGATTGAGTGCGGTGGAGCGTAAGCAGCAACCTACAACCAATCAAGTACAGATGGAGACATGTGGTGGAGAAAAACAGCACTTGCCCTAATTTCCCCTGATTTACTTAAGACTGAACATCATGAGGGCAGCCGTATGTTCCAGTTATCATGAGTGATGCAAACAACTCTTGATGGCTCTGGTGGTGTACTTCCAATTTTGCCTCGGTAAGATCCTTATTTACTGCTTATTAATACTTAGTAGGGTAGTGGTTGTAGTGTTTACGTGTAGGTATAGGATTAAAGAATGTAAAATACGGTTGTGTGTAGAATAAGGCATTAAGATAACTTAATAAAGACCATTATACCGCCAATATGCAAGCCAATAGGCAACTGTTAAAAGTGTGGATTGGTTCCCATACTAAAGTGTTACCAATTTTGTTTATTTTTCACATGGTCTTACTGTGTTTTCTAATATGCCAGAGAAAGGTGCACAGGGCTGTAACAATATGTGCTGTTGCTACTTATAAGCTAGCGCTATATATATAGGTAGTTAGAGATGAAGATAATTGTATCGCGCCTGTTCAGTTTTACCTTATTAAAGTCCATTATAAAGCGAACACAACCCATATTTCTATTTCTATTTTAGTGTGGAAACATCTTGATAAATGTTGATCCTGTAGCTCAACTGGTAAAGCACAGTGCTGGCAACACCAAGGTTCAGTTCCTAGAAGAACGGGTCTTAAACTGCTTTAGATAAAAGTACCTTTTAGATTTATATTTATTAATTTGACAGATGCTTTTATCCAAAGCAACTTACAGTGAATTGAAGGTATACATTTTAATCTGGAATCGAACCCACAACCTTTGCGCTGCTAACGCAATGCTTTACCAGTTGAGCTTTCAGTATGAAGAAAAAGGTGAAAGTTTGAAGTTTTTTCTTTCTGATTCTTCTTTTGAGAACATGGTTCTAAAACATGTTTGCCTGGATCTCATTTACAAATGCAGAACTCCGGCTCAGCAGTAAATACACATTCCCGCAATCTACACCAACATTTCATCAATTCTGCTTACTGGCCTGCAAAGCTCAACTGACGACTGTATTGAACTACATATGTATAAATCAGCAAGCCATACTATTCAGCATTTTATACATGGAGGAGATTACATTACGCTGCAGAAGCACTAGATGTTGGAAGAAACTTCCTCCAAACAGAATTTTACTCAATCTGATTCCATCAGATCCTGGGAAGTGCTGCACAAATGGATGTTGCTGGTCATTTTAAACTGGTGGAATCCCTCCCAAACCACATTTGCATGGCATGCCTGAGTAGTCGGGTGATGAATGATTTGCGAAGCTGCTAGCATGTCTGATGAGTATATTTCATTTTAAAGAGTAACCGTGACCTTGTCACACACGCATAAAACATAGTAAGTTATTAATGGAAAAGGAAAATTAGCATTCATGCATGTGTAAATTTTCACGCCTGTAGCTTTGCGGTTTGTGCTTGCATATGTTTATGTGCTATATTTTAGGGCTACGGTGATGCATCACTGCATATGCTGCATATTAGCTTGCAGAGTAAATTTCCCATGACTTAGTAAACAATTTAAAAAATCTGGTTATATAGCAGTTACTTCCTGTTCTGTTATCTGAATGGATGAGCCACATTTAGAAAATGTGCTGATATTTAGTATAACAGCACTGCATCATTTAACTGTTTGTATCACTTGCTTTTATGCACAGAAGAATGCTTCTTCTGTTTGGCTGTATTTTGGCATCTTTTGGAACTGTTTTATTGGTCTCTGGACTAAACTAAACAGCCTAATTGTGTCTAAAATGACTAAATATCATTTTCATATATGGACTTTTGATTTGATGTTATACTTGCAATGCTCATCTTTGTTGCCTATGCCTTGCTTAGATGTGAAAAAGTGAAAGTGAAAGTAAAAAAGTGAAAGTGCAAGATAGTGATAGTTTCCTCCTGAAGCTCTCACAGGTTGTTGAATGTCTCTCATCACAGTCTTTGTATTGAGGGTCTGGATTTTGCTCCTGGGCTCATGAGCTTCAGCTCACTGTTACAACTGTCAGTTCTCCTCAGTTCCGCTCGTTCGCCTGCCTGCAGCGTCTCCCTCAGGATCAAGGTCTTTCTCTCTGATGACTCAAACTTTGATGTAGGGAAGCGTGGCAGCCTCTTCTGCCAAACCTTTGCCTCCAGTGGAATGACTGAAATGTCAAAAAGAGCGTTTTGCAAAAGTTTAAAACCTAAATGCTCAGAACTTCCATTTGCAACCTGTAGCAATAATAGCAGATCATGCAATTGCCAAAATGCATTTTTTTCCTGCAATATACTGTGCCTTTGCTTTTGTCAAGGGATGCCTTGGAGGTGGAACTGTCATGTGGGAAAAGACTTGGAAGACAAACTCGTTGCAGTGTGGATCAATGACACGGTGGCTGGTGGAGGGGTCATATGTCTTCCAGCTTTGCTCTGTGGGCTCGATCATTAACCATAAATCTCATGTTTTAATGGCTCAAACGTTCCCGCTAATATCTTGCGCTCTGGCTATTGGGACTCGATTAAAATATTCCATTCTTGCTTTGTGTGAATAATGACCTTGGAAAATGCTTTGTGGTAGTCATGGCAACCATGGTTATTCCCTTGAAAGTAGGAATAGTTCTTGTCTGTAAGTGTACCAGCAAAACTTGCTGTGAGTGATGGTCATGTGATTTTTTTTTGTTTTTGTCTTTTATGTGGTTTGTTTTTTGGTACAAATTCCAAATGAATGCAAAAACACAAATGAAACATCTTTATTATTTCAGTTGTTTCTCCAAGATAGCAGTGAGTTTTATGTGGTATTTTTAGATTTGCACCAAAAAGACGGCAAAACTCCAAAAAGATTTTTAGAAGTTTTAACAATGTCTCAAACGTTGTTGCCAAGATACCAGTCTGAGTTTTATAGCTCACATTAATTGTATTGGCCTAAACTCTTTTTTTATGTCTGCACTTCGCAGTTGTCTTACTTGTGTCTATTTAAGAAACATCTAAGCAAACGTTAATACTTGAATAAAACAACAGAACAAATTTTAAGCTATGAAATGTGCAACCCCTGGGCAATAACACTTTTATGTGGAATGACACATTATTTTGCGCTTTAGTCTCTTTGGTAGTTTTTACTTCACGTTGGCCCAGTTGCGTACCATAGATTTTTTTCTTCAGAAATGATTTCTATTTTCCATTTTTCTTATTTTTTTATTTCTACCTCAACAGCATCCTGGGGGTTAAACACCTGAAATCTAAAAAACGTTCTGAAAAAATCCAGCTTGCTGAATCTCTTTCATTTAACAGATTCTCACAGTGTGTCACTGATAGTTTCTAAAGAATACGAAGCTCTGGACTGTGTTTATATCTCAACTCTGCTTTTAAAGCTGTTCAGAGCTGTGAGGAGCCCATGCCAGCCTGGAGAACAGAACAGATTTGCTGGCAGATCCAGGGGTGGCCATGCATGACCGCGCCCAGAGTGTTTGGCATCGTGAGTGGTAAATGGAAAAGGTCCAGCGTTGTTCTGTGCTCACCTCCGTGATGCGTGGAAACCACCTCACGTGTCTTTCTGTTCTTGAGTTGCGGACGGTGAGTTTCCATTACAAGCTGTGATTACATTTGAGTTTATGATTTGAAATTCCTTTAATTCATAGTTTAAGTCACATTTTGTTGTATATTAATGTGCAAAATACATATTTAAAAAAATGTTGGGCCTTGATGTCTAGTTTAACTAGATTTCCAAGAATAAGGAATAACAAATTTTACCATAGCAATTACAGCTGTGGTTCTGTGGTTAGATGAGCCTGTGGGTCTTTGTTAAGGTGGTGTTGAGGGGGAGGGGCACATTTGATAAAACAAGCCAATGAGAAAGAAAGATGCTAGAGGCATGCTCTGAATGCAAGGACAATGTCATAAGTGGGAACACATACATGCAGAAAGGATAGGTCGGATGTTACCAGGGAGATTCTGTATTGTCCTGTTCTGACAGAGACTGAACATTGAAATTCGAGGGGCATGCTGTAATCAGAGCATCATGGCAACCAAGCAGGCATTCTAATGGTGACAAAGCAAATTAGAAATAAACAGAACGCTGCTTTGCCACAACAAATATAACAGTAATTATAGCACCTGGCGTTCTGCGAGGACGATCGCCACCTAGAAATGTCAATATGCCATCAACGAATTTGGCTGTCAGATCAGGGGCATTTTTGTGAGGAAAGAGGGAGTTGGCTGCTCCAAAATCTTTTAAGAAAAAAAAATCTTTTAAGAAAATCAACTGTCAAAAAAAGGACACAAGCAGCGGTTAAGGGCACCATCCACTTTTCGCCTCACCTTGAATTCATTTTGTTGTCATTGAGACTCTACGGCATGACAAACACAGCTGTTAAATACACACAAAAAGTCATGTGAGATAAAGGTGGTGTTCCTTTAGCAATCTGATTGGCTAATTACTCTGTCAGTGCAATAACCCCACAAATTGGCTGGAAGGGGTCAAACCATTGAAAACACATGAACTAATTACAAAGTAAACAACTCTGCTAGTCCGACACCAAAGCTTTTAGTCACGTCTGAATCGCCTAAATTGGAACCTAAAATAACACGAAATGTTCTGTGAATGTGTTGCTGGAACGTTCGGTTAAATTAAAACTGTCTGGCAGCTTTTCTACTTGCTCAGGATTTGATGACTAATGGTCTGAAAAGATAAAAAAAAATGTTAGTAGAAAAAAAATATGATATAAAATTTGGTATTAGTGTTACATGGTGATTTTTGCTCACTTCCACAACAAAACAGGAAACCCAACAATTTATTCCATTATGCTTAGAAATGAAATACAGTATAAATGAGTTGAATGCTTTGAATATTAACTATATACAGTCTATATGCATGGCGCAGTTATTCTTTAGATCACTTAATGTGCTTAAATATGCTAATGATGTGTTTTTGTTTGATAACTGGTTAGTGGTTCTTGTAGCTCAACTGGTAAAGTATTGTGTTAGCAGATTGTAGGTTGTTCCTGGTTTGGTTGGCTGCTTTGTTTTCCTCACGTTGTAAGTACTTGTACTGATAAACTAAATACAAACTTAAATAATATAATACAAACGTAACTGTACTGTAGGTCACTTTGGATTAAAGTGTCTGCCAAATACATAAATGTAACATATAACATCATGACTAAATCTTTTCATTATTTTCAGAATAAAGGTTTTAAAAGAGAAGCTTTTTAGTGTGAGGTTTTCTGAGCTCAGATCCTGCGTGATGTAAAGGTTTTTTGTTTTGCAATAAAACAAAATTGCAGCTATATGTCAGAAGATGTAAATCAGAGGCAGAGGGCATTTTTTTATACATTTTATTTGATGGTCTCACCGGAATGGAGAGCAGACGGCCTGTGAGTTATTGAGAGGAAGAGTGTTTGTGTGAGAGCAACAAAGTATAAAATAAACCTCCAACGCATGCTAACTAAAAAGAAAAATGGCTTATTTCTGACACACAAGCGCACAGCACTGTTCAGTATGCATGTAGGGCTGGAAGCCAGTGATGTCAATCAAAGCTGTATTATACAGACAGAGTAGGGTGTACATCATGACCTTATGCACTGTTTGGTCAGCCTCAGAAATGATGTTGCCTTGTGAGGAGACATAAATATGCGATACGTAAAGCAGGAATTGTAAAGCAATGTATTATAAACACTCTGATAGGATTGTGAGAAAGATATAAATAAATAACTATTGGGAAGTGCTTCGGAAAAGAAGAGAGAGGATGGCCGCAGGGGATTTGTCAGACAAAGAGATTTGATGTATGTCTTTCCTGGTGTTGAAGGCTTGCAGTGGGCTTCTACTGAGAGAGTGGGTGAGCTAATGCCCACAAGAGTGTGCGGTATATCGCCTGGTTCAGCATTTACGTTACCAAGATGTTGAAGCATGTCTGGTTGTTGTCGCCATACAAGTAAATTGAACTGTCAAAAACCTCACGTCTAGGACAGCTTCCGAAACCTCGCGAACTCTCCGACTCGTGCTGAAAAGAACATAATAAACACTTTGTCGTAGCACCCGAAAAACCTCCATTTTCAATCAAAGCAGAGTGGGAGGCTATTTATTTGGAAACTGGACCCTTTGAGATGCTCAAATGAATATAGATTCTCCAGCAAAAACATTCACCGCTGCTGCACTGACGTGTGTAATTGAGAAAAAAACAACAGCATCGTGCATCTGTCAGCTTCTAGGGTCAAGAAAAATAATTCTCGCAGACTAGCAAGCAGAACAAGTTTTTTTTTATTTTTTATGGATGCTTTAATTGGCTAATTCCAAAATCTGAAAGCATGACAGCAAAGCGTGTCCTTGGAACCGGATACAGCGTTATTAAAGAAAGAAGAAATGTTGAAGCACATAATTGTTCTAGTTTTTGCCATCATCAGGGTCATCTTCTCATGTTCTCATCTCATTGTCACTGTTATACACAGATTTAAATTGGTGATAAATTCCTGTGGGATGGAATAAAACTTGTTTCTTGTTTTGCGCTGAATGCGACTCAATGGAGCGTCACATTTATATCAGTGTTTCTGAGGAAACTTTGTCCTTTAATTAGGCGTTTGAGCAAAATGCGTTGCTGGGGGCAACATATAAAGGTCATGGAATATGAATGGATTTATCCTCGACAGATTTACAATCATGGAATTTTGATGAAATGCTACACTGAATATTTAAGTGTTTGATTGCTAATGGACTGAAGACTGTGTTAATTATCATATACCCTGCGATGTGTGATATAATTGCCTATATAATCTATATCATAACATAGAAAGTTATAGCTTAACTGAGTAACTGAATTAGTGAAACAGTATATTGCTTTTTT